>CAJJDN010000025.1:301486-511547 GCA_905182985.1 Paramecium sonneborni | reverse complement strand
GGATATTATTAAGCAGGTGGATATTAACCAGGAGGAGGATATTATTAAGCAGGGGGATATTAAGCAGGAGGAGGATATTATTAAGCAGGGGGATATTAACCAGGAGGAGGATATTATTAAGCAGGTGGAGGAGGTTAAGTTGTCTGTGTTATTACGACATTCACATTGCCTTGATTTTAACTCAAGCCCTAAATTACATAGAAAAAAAAATATTACTAATTATATTATCTATTAAGGAGTAAGAGGGACTACTCTAAAGGCGATGAAATCTAAAAACTTATCATAAGACCCTCTAGCTGAAGTAAAGGTATGAAGTGGGAAATGATGAGAAAATGATATTCCTTTTGCAATTCCACATCTATGGCTTACTCCTTTGTAAGTTGTAAATCCAAATTAGTTTATTTCAGTGCCAACAAATCCATGTATTTCCTTGATGTAATCATCTAATTATTTTTTTAGAATTTTTACCATCTGCTATGCAATATTTTTCTTTTTTTGTCCCAGAAAGTAGACCTCCAAGCAATTTAAATTTCATTGAACAAGTTCCTTTTATTTATCTTCCATCTAATCCTTTGTATTTTAGCTTTACTCCAGTCACATGATCTTTGTTATATTAAACTTTGATCATGCTAATTTTAACTGGATTAGCAAGCTTTTAGGTTTCATAGATATCATCAAAATGCTAATGATTGGCTCTTTCAACACCAATTACGACATCTGGAATGTGAAGCATTATTAATTATTTAAAATGATTTTCTATACTTCTTTTAAATATAAATTACATGTTATTCCATAAAACTTAGAATATCATTATTATAGAATATTTATTAGATCAATCTCCAAGAGAAAGAATATATCAAAGTCTTCTTTTTATAAATTATGAATCATTCAAATAATCGATTCAAGCATTTCTCTTGATTTTTTCATTTTTATTCTATATTGAATAATTATAATAAGTTTTTCTGTAAAAATTATATTGTTTCACAATTTTAGTAATTTTTATCTATAAGTTCTGATTCCTAATTAATTGATTGTAGAGCCAGCAAATCCAAATATTTCTTTGATATGCTAATTTACTTTTATCTATTTTGAATTTTGAAAAGTGAACTCAAAATACAATCTTTAGTATATTATATTTTAATCATCGAGATAGTGATAGGTTAGGCAAGTAGATTCATTTTATCAAGGTCATCAAAGGACTTATGATTTTATCTTTCTATTCCAATGTGAATTTCACTATTGAACATTATTTAATATTATAGAATTTTTAATTGAATATGAATAGATTTTTAATATCAATGATGATGACCATGTTTCTTTACAATCACAACTTCTGGACCATGATGATGGTTATGATTATGATTATTTGCTAAAGCAGCTCCAATCAATGCACCTCCTACTAGTGCTCCAGCAACTGCAGCACCACCTCCACTCTTTTATGGTTACGGAGGAGGGGGAGCTTGCTTTTCGATAATAACAGTCGTATTTTATTGTGGTGGATAACCTTAGGGTGGATATTATCCTGGTGGAGGATATTATCCAGGAGGAGGATATTATCCTGGAGGAGGGTATTATCCTGGGGGAGGATATTATCCTGGAGGTGGATATTATTAAGCAGGTGGATATTAACCAGGAGGAGGATATTATTAAGCAGGTGGATATTAACCAGGAGGAGGATATTATTAAGCAGGGGGATATTAAGCAGGAGGAGGATATTATTAAGCAGGGGGATATTAACCAGGAGGAGGATATTATTAAGCAGGTGGATATTAACCAGGAGGAGGATATTATTAAGCAGGTGGATATTAACCAGGAGGAGGATATTATTAAGCAGGGGGATATTAAGCAGGAGGAGGATATTATTAAGCAGGGGGATATTAACCAGGAGGAGGATATTATTAAGCAGGTGGATATTAACCAGGAGGAGGATATTATTAAGCAGGTGGATATTAACCAGGAGGAGGATATTATTAAGCAGGGGGATATTAAGCAGGAGGAGGATATTATTAAGCAGGGGGATATTAACCAGGAGGAGGATATTATTAAGCAGGTGGATATTAACCAGGAGGAGGATATTATTAAGCAGGTGGATATTAACCAGGAGGAGGATATTATTAAGCAGGGGGATATTAAGCAGGAGGAGGATATTATTAAGCAGGGGGATATTAACCAGGAGGAGGATATTATTAAGCAGGTGGATATTAACCAGGAGGAGGATATTATTAAGCAGGTGGATATTAACCAGGAGGAGGATATTATTAAGCAGGGGGATATTAAGCAGGAGGAGGATATTATTAAGCAGGGGGATATTAACCAGGAGGAGGATATTATTAAGCAGGTGGAGGAGGTTAAGTTGTCTGTGTTATTACGACATTCACATTGCCTTGATTTTAACTCAAGCCCTAAATTACATAGAAAAAAAAATATTACTAATTATATTATCTATTAAGGAGTAAGAGGGACTACTCTAAAGGCGATGAAATCTAAAAACTTATCATAAGACCCTCTAGCTGAAGTAAAGGTATGAAGTGGGAAATGATGAGAAAATGATATTCCTTTTGCAATTCCACATCTATGGCTTACTCCTTTGTAAGTTGTAAATCCAAATTAGTTTATTTCAGTGCCAACAAATCCATGTATTTCCTTGATGTAATCATCTAATTATTTTTTTAGAATTTTTACCATCTGCTATGCAATATTTTTCTTTTTTTGTCCCAGAAAGTAGACCTCCAAGCAATTTAAATTTCATTGAACAAGTTCCTTTTATTTATCTTCCATCTAATCCTTTGTATTTTAGCTTTACTCCAGTCACATGATCTTTGTTATATTAAACTTTGATCATGCTAATTTTAACTGGATTAGCAAGCTTTTAGGTTTCATAGATATCATCAAAATGCTAATGATTGGCTCTTTCAACACCAATTACGACATCTGGAATGTGAAGCATTATTAATTATTTAAAATGATTTTCTATACTTCTTTTAAATATAAATTACATGTTATTCCATAAAACTTAGAATATCATTATTATAGAATATTTATTAGATCAATCTCCAAGAGAAAGAATATATCAAAGTCTTCTTTTTATAAATTATGAATCATTCAAATAATCGATTCAAGCATTTCTCTTGATTTTTTCATTTTTATTCTATATTGAATAATTATAATAAGTTTTTCTGTAAAAATTATATTGTTTCACAATTTTAGTAATTTTTAAATGGGAAATTGTATTTTTCTGTTCTAAGTAGAATATTACAAAAATTCAATTAAATAATTTTAGCTTAGAATATATTTTAACAAGACAATCAAATTATTGGAGATTCCAAACTCTGCCTAACCAAAAATTATTCACAAATCAACTAGCGCCTTAATTAGGAATACTCTAAAATTTATATTTCAAAGCTTTTTAATTCTTTACGAAATTTATATATAATAACAGAATGATTAAATATAGCTGAACTTATTGATATAGTTAAAAAATTTCATATATCCTAAAGAAGTAGGTTTGCAATGAAAAATTGTCAAATGAGGTCTTTAAGCATTATTTATTTTATTTTACAGCATTTTCTTTGATACCTTATATTTCAAGCTCCAATTTAATAATTATCAATTTTGGAGCAAGTTTAAAAACAAGTGCAAAAAAATATTTGGAAACCCTTAAAACTTGATAACAACGGGGATAGTTTATTAAGTGAAGAAGATATAATTTAAACGAATGGATATATTTAATATCAATTACATTTAATCCTAAGCTATGATAAAATTATTATGAGCTAAATGGATACAAATAATGAATCAGGTTAAATTGATTTTACTAAACTTATTATTTTATCATCTATTTGAAAAAGATTATTCTGAGCTCATTTAAGATCAAGCTTTCCGCTATTTGATATAGATTGAAACGGCACCTTTTTCAGATAAGAAGTATAGGGAATAATTAGAGGAATTCAAATTTATAATGATGAATGGTAAGAAATTTTGATGTGTTGCGATTGAAATAAACCGGAACAATTGAAGGAATGATTTATTTCTTATTTAGAATTCTTATAATATTATCTTCAAAACTTTCATTTCCATTTTGCTGTACCAAGTTTTGCTTTAACGATAATTTTTAAAATACATATTTAAAATTTAAAAAATTTTCTCATTTATAAAACAGATTTTATTTTTACTTTTATCATTTAATATAAGATTTAATTTATAAATAATAAATTTGAATTAAAATTTTAGATATTTTCCACAAAACCAAAATTTAATAATTGAACAATTACCAGGTTAAGTAAAAATCACAATCTAACTATAACATGCATACATAAAGTGATTAATGTTATCTTTGATTATCTTACTTAATTAATTCTCATGCTGCACTACATAATTTTCTTCTCTAATGCTTCTTTATATTTATTTAAATTAATCATCCAATTTCTTTTCAAATTTTAATTCGGATCATTTATAAATTAGACTTAAAATAGTGATTGAGCAAAATTAATCTTCACTGGAATACTAGAAAACGTTCATTAAGGAGTACTATTCGAAATTCACCAAAATTTTGGATTATCTTAAATTATTTCATAGCGCTTTACTACTCTCTGTTGATCTTAATTTCTTTTTAATATCTAATTATTTCCTATATATTTTTCCTATTTCTAGAAATAATTAATTCTAATCCATTCATTTCCTTTCTAAAAATTAAAATTATAAGCTTTTGCTAGAAAAGTCTTGTAGAAGACTTAAAACGAAAAAGCTAATAAATTAATCATAATTCCACCAACATGAAATGAACAATCTGAGAGTGCAGTAAGTTATTCTCAAATTCTGATTATAATTTTGATTGATGGTTAATATATCAATATTTACTGTCTAAGCTTATTTAGAATTCTAAGTGGATTATTAATTAAGAATGATTTTTTTGTTAAATAATCAGTAATAAAGGACAATTGATACCAATAAAAATGGATATCCAAAATTTTTAGTTTATTTAAACTGGAATAAATATAGAACAGATTCTATCTGAAATTTAAAAGTTCAATATTATTTAATTATCATTTATATTAAATGAATGAACTATTTTTATGTTCATGATGGTATATAATTATAATTTTTCTTTATGAATATTGATATCGTATTTCAAAAAAGTTACTTTCCTTTTTGCTTAAATAATATTTTCAAATCAATGCCTAGTTGATTCTCGAACGATTCGTTTTTTATTAGAGCTCCTTGTACTTAAAATGTCGCTTCTTGGGATATAAGAAGAATAATAATATTACACGTTACTAAATATAATTAAAATAAATACCATTTTTTGTAAAAGGATTAGTTTCAAATAAAGCAGGTTCAATTTCTTTTCTTGTCGAAACATCCCAAAAACGGATAGAGTTATCTTCACTACCAGGTGCTAATGCAGTATCATCAGGAGAGAATGATACAGATATTATACTACCACGATGACCATTCAAGATTACTTTTTATTCTCCTGTTTTAACATCCCGTAAAATGATAGACTTATCATTGCTACTGGATGCTAAAGTAGTACCATCCGGAGAGAAGCATACTGACTGGACAGAATTACAATGACCATACAATATGTCTTTTTATTATCCCCATAAAGGGATTGAGTTATCGTGACTCCCAGATGCTAATGTATTACCATCAGGGGAGATACAGACAGATCGAACATCTTAACTATGACTTTCGAGCTTATTTAATTCATAAACTTTAATATTCTTCCATTAACAATTTAATAAATATGCTCCATTCAAATTTAGTCCGCTAATATCAATATTATCAAATATTGAGCAATTTAAATTACATCTAGCAAAATTACCTCCAATTAACGAAGTATTCTTGATTCTTATATTTTCAAAGGAGTGCTTAGTCAGATCTACCTTCAATTAAACTAATAAACCTAAAAAATTTGATCCACATTAAATTAATTTATTATCTATAGCTGTAAGGTGAACAAAAATAACAATAATTAGATAAGCTTCTATTATTCTTTTATTTTTTATATCAGACCTTGTCTAAATTCCTAACAAATTTCTGTGAAATAGTCATTATTACTAAAGTCATGATCTTTAATTTATTTCATTATATTCAAAATTATCTTCATGTTATATTTTGCCCTATTTAATTTTTCTTACTAATCAATAAGTGGTAAATCTATTGTTTATGAAATATATTATGCATTTTCTTTCTGATTTTCATCATTTGAAAGATATTCTAAACAGTCTGAAATTTTTTGTTTTTATAACAATTCAATTATCACACTGTATATTTATTTATCAAAATCTTTTGATAAAGCAAGAATCTAAAATAGATCTTCTTTCTCTTCCTTTTTCGATTACTTAAAAAAATATTGAATTTCCATTTCATTTATTTTGATTTATATACAATGAATCAAAAAAGTATCTTGTGTATTAATGTTCAAAAAAAGACAAAACTTTGCAAAAAATTAGATTTGTATTTAATTATGATAAAATCTACAGATGTGTAAGCAAATAAACTTTTGCATGGCTTGATACTTTAATAATATAGAATAAATCGTGGTAAAAAACGAAATTATACATAGTTACTAATGCAATTAGAAGATTGCTAGTAGTTATAAGAATAAATCGATGATTCTTACCAAAAGAGGATTAGAAATACATAAAAAATTTTTAAGAAATTCTCGTTATGGGTACTAGGATGGAATGACATAATTGCTAGATATAGGAAACCTTTGAAAAGAAAATAGTTGATTGCTTGAAGAAGAATTTACTAATAGATGCTTCCTATTAGAAATGAGACATAAACAAGAATAAGATAGGATAAAGGATGATGAAAATTATGTTAAGTTTCAAAAGATGTTTATTGAGAAGACTGAGGATGAACTTGGGTAGCAAAAGAAAATTTTAATCGAATTTATAACAGTGATGCATTCTATTGATTGGTTTAATATAGATCTAATAAATTTATCTCAGAGGAAGTTGTTATATGTATTGAAAAAGTATTAACAAATCTGTAAAATTATCTAACTAGTTTTTCAAAACAGGATCAAATTGATTAACACTTATAAAAGTGTACACAAATTGAAGTTATTTAAAATAATTTTTGCTAGGTAGATTTTTAGTAATGCTGAATAAACTATCTCCTACTACTAATTTACGATACAAGTGATAATGAGTTTTGTTCTGTCTGTTTAATCTAAATTGTGAAGTTTTAAATTTGTATCATTGAATCTTTGGTACCTTTGCGCTGGCAGACTATATATTCATATTATAAACTTCCATAATTCTATTTGTGTATATAAGCAAACATTCTTCATCTGGTGGTTAGTGTGAGTTGTTTCTCGATTAAAAGATGTTTTAACCCCTGTAGAGATTCCATCACCTTGATATTCAAAATTCCTATATAATTAAAGTATGTGTAGGATGGCTTGAAATGATAGATTGTCAAATGAATTGTGGGTTTAATTATTTTAATGTATAAAGTGAAGCTGTCTTAAAGGAAGATGTTTGAGCTTACGATGTTTAATGAATTGTAATTTAATTCAAAGTTTGATTGCTATTTTATATTTTTAGCGATATTCCAATTACGTGGTTAATTAAATTGGTGTTATTATTATTATTATTCTTATTATTATTATTATTATTATTATTATTATTATTATTATTATTATTATTATTATTATTATTATTATTATTATTATTATTATTATTATTATTATTATTATTATTATGTTGGTTAATAAAGAGATGTTTATAACTCAGGATGCGTTATTTAATCAATTTTAGCGACATAGTAGTGTAGAAATTTTCTTGGATGTTAATATTTTACAGGCGAGCATGATGGATTAGTTTCAGAAGGTTAATCCTTTAGATGCTTTTTGCTTTATCTGCAATTACAATTATGATTAAGTAAAGTATTATTCTTACTAATTTCTTATCTTTCTACATAATTAACAAATATTTAATATAAATTTATTGAATTATTCATGATCATCTCCTTTTTTAAGGTTGTTTGGGAGGAATCTTTGCCTTTTAAGCACAAAAAGGAATATGCCTTTCAGCAGCTTATTAATTAAAGCTTCTCCCACAATAATTGCATTAAACTAAATTAGATTTACTAGCATCTTGCATAGCTTTCTACATTATAAGTAAATATTAACTTTTTAATCGTTAGTCAATTGTCCACCTTTTGCAGCAATGATAGCAGCTCTAAAGGCTTCAGACTACTTTTTCCAATTTTGCTTTTTGGCTTAAATAAATAAATGTAATACCTAGAGCTTTTTCATATTTTTGTTCAATTTTATCTTAGTTTCTTATGTGATTAACTTATTCATTACTAATTATTCTATGCTTCTAAGCATCAAATTGTTTTCTTTGTTTTTGAAAAACTTTTACACAAATTTTTTCATGTTTTTATAATGCAATTTTAGAAAATGTTCTTCCACATCCTTTTGAACATTCGTATAAAGGTTCTGGATTTTAAATATTTAGATTAGGTTAATTGTCACTTTTTTTAATTGGGATATCATCAATAGGATTATGGTATTAATATTGAGGTTAATAAGTTGATTGTACATTATTTTTAATGTTATTTTATTATTTGATATTTGTGGATTACTTAATTTATTGAACAGGAGGTTTTATTGATTAATTGGAAGGCTTGTTATATGCATTTGATTAATCATAAGTTCCTGATGGTGGTCTTTATTATTATTGTTTTTAAACAGGTGTTGGTTATTTAGCATTATATTGCTATTATTGTTATTTTGGTTGTCCATATTATTTATTTTAATAATCATAGTCATCCTCAATTTTGCCATATTATTATCTGCTCATTTATGCTTAATTCATTTAAGGCTTAGATNTTATTATTATTATTATTATTATTATTATTATTATTATTATTATTATTATTATTATTATTATGTTGGTTAATAAAGAGATGTTTATAACTCAGGATGCGTTATTTAATCAATTTTAGCGACATAGTAGTGTAGAAATTTTCTTGGATGTTAATATTTTACAGGCGAGCATGATGGATTAGTTTCAGAAGGTTAATCCTTTAGATGCTTTTTGCTTTATCTGCAATTACAATTATGATTAAGTAAAGTATTATTCTTACTAATTTCTTATCTTTCTACATAATTAACAAATATTTAATATAAATTTATTGAATTATTCATGATCATCTCCTTTTTTAAGGTTGTTTGGGAGGAATCTTTGCCTTTTAAGCACAAAAAGGAATATGCCTTTCAGCAGCTTATTAATTAAAGCTTCTCCCACAATAATTGCATTAAACTAAATTAGATTTACTAGCATCTTGCATAGCTTTCTACATTATAAGTAAATATTAACTTTTTAATCGTTAGTCAATTGTCCACCTTTTGCAGCAATGATAGCAGCTCTAAAGGCTTCAGACTACTTTTTCCAATTTTGCTTTTTGGCTTAAATAAATAAATGTAATACCTAGAGCTTTTTCATATTTTTGTTCAATTTTATCTTAGTTTCTTATGTGATTAACTTATTCATTACTAATTATTCTATGCTTCTAAGCATCAAATTGTTTTCTTTGTTTTTGAAAAACTTTTACACAAATTTTTTCATGTTTTTATAATGCAATTTTAGAAAATGTTCTTCCACATCCTTTTGAACATTCGTATAAAGGTTCTGGATTTTAAATATTTAGATTAGGTTAATTGTCACTTTTTTTAATTGGGATATCATCAATAGGATTATGGTATTAATATTGAGGTTAATAAGTTGATTGTACATTATTTTTAATGTTATTTTATTATTTGATATTTGTGGATTACTTAATTTATTGAACAGGAGGTTTTATTGATTAATTGGAAGGCTTGTTATATGCATTTGATTAATCATAAGTTCCTGATGGTGGTCTTTATTATTATTGTTTTTAAACAGGTGTTGGTTATTTAGCATTATATTGCTATTATTGTTATTTTGGTTGTCCATATTATTTATTTTAATAATCATAGTCATCCTCAATTTTGCCATATTATTATCTGCTCATTTATGCTTAATTCATTTAAGGCTTAGATTACATACCTTATTAAACCTTTCTTGATCCCTCCTAGCTTGGGGGTTTATTATTTGTAAATTATGAGGTTTGATTATATCCATATTTATCATAAGATGGTTATGGTTATTATTTTCCTAAGGAAGATTGCCTGTTATGCTATGCATTTTGAAAATTAATGTCATTCATTTAAAATTACTACTAACCAAATTATTATTATCTTGCATTATTATGACCCAAATCAGCTTAATAATATTATTTTTAAGAATTTTAGCTTGGAGGCTTATCATAATCTTTGGATACTTGATATAAGTACCATAATTTGTTTTAGTTCCTAAAGCCATTTCTCCAGTAGCAGCTAATTTTCGTTCAGCTCTCATCTGAGCAGCTTTTTCCATTTGCTCCTTTTTTTTTAATGCCCATTAATTTGCTTGTTGAGAAGCATTAGATGTTGGCTTCATGAATTTCTTTTATTATTTTTTAATAATTTTTAACCGATAATGAATAGATCAATTTCATCTTCTGATTCAGAGGAAACATCTTTCGTATTAACTGAATAAGAAAGAATTTTAAAGAGTTCAAACATTTTTAAATAGAAAGAACAAAGTAATAACAAATGTTTAAAACATCCAAATAAAAAAGTAAATGTTATATATAAACTAAGGCAAAATATTATGTATAATGTGATAAAAGTAAATAATTTTGTTCAAAATGTGCACTAACCTTAGCATTAAAAGGTTTGAAAATTGAGGAGACATAAGAGAATTAACATGAAATTCTTAGATAGCAACGGATAAATCGATTTTAAGAACTATTGTAATAGATAAAAGAATAATGTGCAAATAAATCTTTAGAATTTAATAACTTGGAGGCAATATCAGGTAAGTAACTTTAGGAACATTAAGATAGTTGTTCATAATTCTTTGATTCTGTTATTTAGACTGCAAATTAATTAAAGCAAACTTATTTATAGAAATTCTAAAATGATCATTATTTGCTATTAAATTCAATCCAAACTAAAACTATTTAAATTAAACAAATAGATGCACAATTAAAGTAATTTTAGATTGATATTGAAAAAAATCATGAAAATATTGTGAAGAAAATGGATATGAAACCATTTGAAGATATTATGAGCCGTTATGAAAAAAGAGTTCTTCAAACAAAGGAATAATTATAAGAATGTAGCTAGGAATTTTAAGTAAAACCAATTAAATTTGAGCAAAGTTAAATTTTGGCAGATATGAATAAAATGTGTTATAATCTATTATTATTAAAAAGCGATGAATCATCAACCTCTGATAGTCACTCTGTGTAAATAAAATTAGAAAATAGTCCAAAAATTAGATAGAATACAAACAATTCTCCTGTAGATATGAAAGTATTTGAGATGTTAGAAGGAGAAGATATATATTAGAGCACTTATTCAAATCCAATAAAAGATCATACTTAATCTCCTATTACAATTCATCAATAATAATAATAAATTTAAAAATCTATAACAAATACTTCTTCAATAATACAAAACTCAAGAAGAGAAAGTCGAACAAATACTCCAGAGAGTTGGTAATAAAAAACATTTCTCCAAAAAAACAATCAACTAATAACTCCTAATGAAAGAGAAAGCTACAAGCATAATATAAGTGTAGGAGAATAAATTAATTCATAAAAATGTTTAAACAAATAGTTGGAGATGAATGAAAAATATTTTGTCTAACATAATGAAAAATAAAAAACATCTTCTGAATTTGAAAAACCTCATGAATAATCTAACTAAATATTAATAAACAATTTAAGTTAATTGTATATGTAAAAAAATAGTAAAGACACAGATAGGAAAAGTTTTGAAGAAAAAGAATAATTAACTCCAAAACATTAGAAGAACATAACATCTACAGGTCCATAAACCTTTAAACTCATTACTAATCATGTTAGTTAAAGATGTATAACTATTTTATTATATCTAAGCTTAATATTAATATCCTTAAGTGAATAATAATTTATTTGAACAAAAATGTTAAAAAGAATACTCAAAAACTAATTATGATTCTTTACCTAATCAAAAATCATTAACTCCACTTCACTAAGAACCTTAAACAAGAAATAATTAACAATAATTATATTAAAAAATTGATTCAAATTAAAATAAAAGATCCAATTCTAAATAAACTAAATAACCTTCTTTTGATTAAATCGATGGTAAAAGGTAATTTATATTAGCAAATATTAATTCTTAATAATATACTTCATAACCTAGTTAACATGCTTCAAATGAAGATACTTTAAAGGACAGAATTTTAAAAGAATTATGTAGTCATCCTGGTGAGTCTATTTATAATTAAGTTTTAAAATTAAATAGTTAACAAAAATTAAAAAATCAAAAATTAATTTCAAAAGAAAATATAGAGTAATCATCAACTGTAAGAAATAAAAATGGTACTGGATTATTATGTGGTAAAAAGTAATCTTATCAATAATGAATATAAATATATTATTGATTTTATGTATTTAATTGAAAAATATTTATAATTGTTGTAAAACATTTAGAATTAATATATCTATAATTTTCAGTTAAGAATACATTAAGAAACTGAATTAATTGAATAACTACATAGATTAAATAACAAATAAGATATAATTTATTTTAAATCATACTTCTGATTAGCAGATTGGACATTTCTTTTAACTAAAAAGCCATTTCTTTATACATTTTGAATGATATTGATGTCTGCACTTTAATTCTCGAACCTTTTCATTTTTTTCAATATCATTGTAACATATTGTGCATCTAAAGTATTAATAACAAGTAAATACGGATCTTTTTATTTATGATTGACTTTTCTCTTAGGAATCTTTTTTATTTCCTCTTTTGATAGCCCTTTTGAAACATGTCCTATTTTTTCTTATAATTCTAATAATTCCTCATAAGTCATCCCATCTGTTTAGAATTATTGTTAAGGCATCATTGCTTCCTATATGAATTCATAGTATTATTATTATCTAAGTTATCTTTATAATTCATGAACCATCAGCATCTCTTAAGATGGTCCCCTCACCTATTATTAAAGAATATGATATTTAGATTGCAATTTTTTATATTCCTCTTGTAAAACTTTATATTATTCTTTAAATGCCAAAAGTTCAGATTTTAGTAATTCATTTTCCTATTCAATATAATGATCTAAAATAACCTTTTTCAATTTATCATCATTATTAACAATTATTTTTTGCATTTATTGTTATTACAATGGTTTTTAACTATCTTCTCTCATTTATCTAGGTACTAAGGTTTGGGCTTTCTGACCAGTATTAGAAATTCTAAACAATTTTTACCTATGATCAATCTTTTAATCCATTATTTAAAACAAAAATAATTAATAAATGGAAATATAATTTATAGCAATCTTTAAAGAGTAATAGAATAATATTAGAAATAATCTATTTAAGATAACTAAATAATTTAAGGTTAATTAGAACACAAACTTATCTAAAAAATATTAATAAATTATAGAATATCTATATGAAATTTTAATAATAATAATTAATTATAAAAAAAGAGAATAAAATCAAATTTATTGTTTAGAAAAATGATTTTTAACTTTAGTGTCTATCCAATCATAAAACTCTTAATTTTCAATATATTTTGGATACCATAGACTTTAGTTGAAATCTTTAGTTATTTTTTACATTTTTTCAAATAATGTGCTAGCCATCTAAATTTAAATATTTTTTTAATACTTTTCTCGCCACAAGAGCAACTAATGCTTTTGGAACATATCTGCATTAAGGATCAGAGTTAGTAACAGCTCTAACCCTACATTTATTATCAGAAAGAGGAGTTAATTCGAATACATAATAATTCAGAATTAGATTTACAAATTTTCCTTTATCTTTTGATAAATCAATATTGTGTAATTTAAGGAACTCAAGATCGTTATCAACAGATTTGCATAAAAAAACAATAGTACCATTAATGTTAAGTCGATCAATACCTTCTCCAACAAAGACTGCTTTTCTATCTGATATTAAAGGAAAGTAGACTTAGATATCACAAATTTTGCAGCATTTCCCTATTCTTTTTGGCATTGAAGATCTAACACAAAAAGGAACATAATTTTAATAGAGATCTATCTCATTAATTAAAGCCATTAATTTAGTGATATTAGCTTCAAAGACTGAATCCATAAAAAGAGTTACTGTTGAATTTTTGGAATCAATTTTATATTTGATAACTAATGATTTAGTGTTTTTTTCAATAACCCAACCATCTGATTCTAATTCATTAAGATTCAGTTACATAGTAGCATATTTTTATTGAATCATATTAATAAAATTTCCATATGAATCATAGAACCAACCTTCTAATGTTTAATCAATTTAAATCTCAATTATGGCTTACTAAATTACATAATATGCCTAAATTTAAGATAAATAATTACATCATCCAATTAAGCTTCATTGAAATAATAGTCTTAAGATTATAGCATTCTTTGTTCAATAATAGTTTTTAAATCAATTTGAGGTCTCCTTTCAAAATTAATTTAAGAAATGTAGCTCTTTTCATCAAATTCTCTAATCACTTTAAGTTTTTAATCATCTAATTCTGAAATACTAGGAACTTTTTCTTTAATTTCATGAACCATCAAAGTTTAAGAACCAGTCATAATAAATTCATGATTTATAGGCTTTTCATCAAAAATACAACTAACTGCTTTTTTCTCTATTTTTGATTTTTTTTATTTTTATTTTATTAATTTAGGTAGAGTTTGAATTTTGATTGGATGAATAACTATGATTAATAGAATTATAAATTACATTCATCATATTCAATTAACATTTCCTGAATTATAGTATCTTCTATGGCTTTTTTCTAAAGATTTTTAAATGCTTCATAAATCTAAATTATATGTAAAAAGTACATGATTTTGATTAGATGATGAATTGATCTGTTAATTTAATTAAACTTAAAATGTTTAATAGAGAGGATAGATAAATTAAGAGTGATTAAAGGCTGTATACTCTGAGATGATAGTTTCGAACTAAATTAATAATAAAAGGTTATACATAAAATTCTAAAATCTCAAGTCTTTATTAAGAATTTAATTCTTCATAATCTTTGGGAATTTCAATCATTGTTGTGTAAAAATAATAATGATTTAAAAATTAATTCCTAAATTTCTTAAAAAATTGAAAAGGAATTTCTGATTTTCTTTAAATATCAATATAACAATCATTAATTTAATATACACATAATATGTTATTCAGAGGGTTCAACAATATCTTAATTTTTATCACATAAGAGATATGTACCTATAGTAATTTGATACTAGCAAATTTCTGATTCAAATATTGATAGAAATCTCATTAAATCTCCTGGATAACATTATAATTGAACAATACTCTTTCTCGTAGAGTTTGTTGGTTTGCAATAGCTACCTGAATCAAAACTTTCAAAATATTAAGCTTAACCTTATCCAGTATAATTCAAAGGATTAAATGTACCATTGAGGAAATTACTCTAAAAATTTTGAAAATTTTTTAATGGCAATAACATAATATCCATAACTTTAACTTCATTTGATTTTTTAGTGAAATCAAAATGAATTGGAGAAGTTATATTAGCTATTCTTATTAATTGAAAATCAATCATTTTATTGACTAATTCAATTTCGTAATCTTTTCCAATATATAATTTATCGCTATATGTATCAATAACAATCCAATATTGTTAATTCAAGATGGATGAATTCATGAATCTTGGTTCGATTTATTTATAAGGTCCATTTTTACTTTTTATAAAAATAGTATTTTATGGAATAGTAAGGAAAGAAATATGTGTTTCTTCATACATTTTAGTTTTAATGTTAATAAATAATGAAGGAGCTTAAGCTGTTTTTAAGGGACTAAGATGAAATGTTATCCCATTGAATTATTAATATTCTTGTTTTATATCAAATCCTTATAAAGAATTATTAAATAAATAGACTTAGATTTGATCATGTTCAATCTTATGAAAATCTAAATATTCTTCATCTGGAACATCATTAGAATTATTTGAAAAAAGAGTTGTATTTTCTGCATAATTAAATTATCCATTTCTTTTAATAAAGGCTTTACCATTATATCGTAATCCTTTAGTTAATTATTTATCTAAAGTTGCCATTCCATTTTAATAACCAATGATTTTGAATGTTTCTACATAACTAAAAACAGAAGTAGTATTTTCAAATATTGTTACATAATCATTAATATCCATTTAGTCTACCCATTCAAAAAAGAGAATATTCTCAATAATAGAAATAGGTCTTTTCATTTCTACATAAACAGCATTAGTATCCATCAAAATTAAGTTTTTGATTTAAAAAATAGGTTTTGGCTTTTTTCTAAATGCATTTCCAGAAACTAAAATAGCACAGAAATCTATAATTTTTTCTACTTAAACAATATGAATATGTTCAGTAAAGACAACACCAAGACTTTATTAAGGATGAAACATCTCTTATGCTCTAAGATTTAACCCAAATATGATATTTTTATATTAATAATATTGATTGGATAGAAACCTTTCTTGAACTTCATCAAATGCTTCAAATTCAAAAGAATCAGAAATTATATTTTAATCTGAACATTATTTGAGTAACAATAATTGACTATGAATAACAAGAGCAATTTCAAAATGAAAAGTAGCTGAAATTGTATTAACAGTTAGTTTATATCCATAATTTTTTAACAATACTTTAGTATAATTTCTCAATTTTGCAGTACATTCAGAAATTATAATAAGTTAATCCACTTACTTGATTATTTAATGATAATTAGTATCTATGATATAAACAGCATGATCTGGTTGATGAATACCATAAGATTCATCAGTTGCTCTGATATATGATTTAGAAATTCCAAGACTGAAATCTTCTTTATACTACATTATTATTATTGAACTTATACTTATTTTCGCATATTGAGCATGGTTTTAAAATCATCAAATTGACGTATGTATTTTTTAAAACAATATTCATAGACAAATTCTTTAGTATAATGTTATACACATTAATCTTCTAATGGAAAAAGTATATGATTAACTTCTTCATCTGTCAGGTTTCTTATTATTGTTAATTTATCTATCTAAAATGGCTTAGTTATCTAAGGTATAGGAATTTAGCAAATCACTTTTCGACCATCTAATTATAGAAACTAAAACTTTTTACTTTTTAGTGTTATTTATTTAGAGACTGAATCGTAAATATTTTGAACAGCAAATAGTTCAGGATATCTTGTGTAATTGTTCTCTATGACTTTATCAAAAATATGTGCAACATATGTATTGTCTGCTTAAAAGCAATTAGCAATTGTATATATTAGAATAATTAACATATTAATGAGTATTGGATAAGTTCATCCAAATAGCTCACTTCCTCTTGACCTTAAAGAATACAAAACAGAACTAGAGTAATAATATATATTTAATCATGTAGTTCACTAAAACTGTTTCAAACTATAAGATAAAGTAAACAAGTTTCTAAAGAAACTTCTCTTATCATTCAATCTCCAAAAAAGTAAAAACTTATTAATAATTTAGTGCAAATAGCAATAGACATTTCTTAAGTCCAAAACATAGCTTATTTATGTGTTATGATTAAACGAATTAAGACGATGGTATTAATTTTTTCTAAGAAAAACCAATTAAAAAGAAATTTGAGAATGCAGTCAGAAAATTAACAATACTCCTATCATTTTTTAGATATATTAGATTATAACAAAAACAAGAAATCCTGTTTTAATAAAAATAGATCCATAAGAAACGGCAAAAATTACCCTTTTATCCAGACCAGTTTTATCTTTGGAAAAAATTCATGTCGCTTTAAACAGCTATGACATTGATGCTATATCCAATCTATATTAGTCTATCTGATTTCAATTAATTTGTAATAAAATATACATTTACTATAGGATTCATTAACAATTATTACATTTATATTGGATGGACTCTATTTAATTGATATAATCTTAAAATAATTAACTTGTTAGATAGATAATAATTATAATTTAATTAACACTTTTATTGATATCTTTCTATTCAACCTTTAAAGGTGGCTGATTTTTGATATAGTTAGCATTATTCCATATAAATTATTTCCTCTCACCTATTATGATTTAATGGGACTACATTTACTCAAATTACTTAGATTTATTAAATATTTTTGTTATAATGAAAGATTTATTTATTAGGAATCTCAAAATTCCATAGAAAAATCTCAATATTTTGAAAAACTCTTTTAATTAGATGGCAAAATCATAAGTATTTTAAAGATTTTTAAAAATATGCTTATTTTTGTTAGTTTGTTTGGATGCTTATTTCATTCAGTTTTGCTTTATGAAGGAATTGAATCAAAAGATAATGATATCTCTATATATATTTAAGGATTATATTGGGCTATATAAACAGTTACTGTAGTTGGATATGGAGATGTTCCTTTAACTACTTCAATGTAGTATAATTTGACTATTATTTGGATATTCATAGGTGTTGGTTTCTATTCATTAACTATTGGAAATTTAGCAGATATCTTAGATTAATAAACTTCTACAGATGGTTTTGAAGAAGATTTAGAAGCTTTAGAAACTTTAATGTAGAAAATCATAATTCCAGAAGAATTGAGTAATCAGTTATTTTCTTACTTTTAATATAACATTGAGAATAATCCTTTTTGGAATTATAAAAAGTAAATATTATTTTTAAATAAGAATCATAGGATCATAGAAACATTGCCATCTTAATAAAAGATTTTTGCCATAGCCTTTTGTCAAAAATAATTGATTGAAAATGTCAATATGTTTACATTCAACATCAATTTTGCTGCAGCCATACTGCCTTATTTTTCAATGTATAATTACAAATAATTTGACACTATTTATTACAATGGATCTCCAAGTCTAGAAGTATTTTTTTTAGTTGCTGGTGAAGTACGACTATGTGATGAATAAGGAAACACTTTATTAAATATATAAGAGGGATATATATTTGGTGAAATAGAAATCTTAGAAAATAATAATAGAAAACAATCCGCAGTTGCTTGTAAAGATTCTTTAGTAATAATGTGTCCCATTTCATAATTCTTACAACTTATATAAGAAGATGAATCCTTGTTATTTGAAATTGAACAATTAGGATTGAGAAGAAAACTCTTACTTTAAGAAAATCTTTCAAAAATTAAAAGTAATCAGTTAAATCTATATAGAAAATGCTAAATAATTAAAAAGAATTAGTGTTATTGAAGGTGATCCTATGACATAATTTGTTTACAAGAAGTATATGCTTGAAAAAAAATTCAAGACAAAAGTGATTAAAGAAAGTTTTTAATAGATTCATAAGAAACTTTTACGAATTATTTTTGGCCATCATTAAGAAAAGAAATGGAAACATAGAGCATTATTCAAAATGGCTGTTAGAAAAATTATAGACCATCTAAAATAGAATAAAAATTAATATAAAAAAACAAATATTGTAATTGGTAAACAAATGTTACAAAATTTTGCATAAGTTTAATAATAGGAATTGAATATCTAAAATTAAATCTTTAAAAATAAAAAGGCTGGAAAATGGCAAAAAAGAGTTAAAGTTAAAGACATTTTAAATAATTATATTTAAAAAGATTTTGCTCCAATGCTGATTACACCATACCCTTTTTATGAAGATATTTTAAATGAAATAAAAGAAGAGAGAAAATAATTTAGATAGAAATAAAATAAAATGTAAGAATTATCAAATAGATTGATTAAGATCAACCTTATTGGATAATTTCAAATCTGCAATACACTATATGAGGACTTAATTGAATAAATAGACATCTTATACGAAACACAATATTAAACGTATCAATCATAGGAGGAAATAGAATCTGTCTATTACTAAATATATTCATTAGTTTCATAAATTAATTGATACTTATTATTAATTTTTAATTTATAAATAAAAAATCAAATAGTACTCTATTCAGAAAAATATTCTCTGCTGATCTTGAGCAGCTCCTAAAACTCTTTTATATTTAGATTTGTTACTCCCCTTACAGCTATAAGCCAATCTTTTATTCGGCAATAACCACTTTATATAGGGGCTATCAATTAATTAGTTAATTTTGATATTATGAACCCTTCAGATAAAATATAAGCCATATCTGGAGTTGCCGCTAATAAAATCTCATGTAAAGTTTAACGTTTCACTTCATTAGTTTTTTTGTTTCACTAAATTTTTTGGTTTCATAAATATATTCCAAAAATATATTTGCTTTATATTAAATTCTTGGTTAAGTTTAAGTTTATATTAAGATTCTCTTTTTTACTTGTGACTTATAAGATACAGCAATCAACCATTCTGATAACTAATAGTTAAATATTGATGATTACAAGAATCAAAGTAAATTTAATCTTTTCTATATATTTTGGGTCTTTGGAATAGAGTTCTCCATAATTTAATTAATCATTCCAAATTTTAAAAGATCGATATATTTCTTGATTCCTATCTAAAAATACCTCAAGTTCGCCTTAAGTTTCCGCTATGATTCTATAGATTGGATCACATTTATCATAATTTCTTATGTAATCCAATGTGATTAATTATTTTTTTAAATTCGATTATGGAATGGTTTCCTTAACTTCTTCAAAGGGTTACTCTTATTCAATTTCAAAATTAAACTAAATTTCGCCTGGTTCTTCATATATATTTTAATCTACATCTCCGTAAACAGAATAAATATCTATAAGATCTATTCCCTTATCTAACTCTAATGTATTCAATTATTAATAAAGATAAGGTTAACTATTTATTAGCTGAATTACTTTTTATAAAAGCTCTTAATTTATAATTGACATTGAAGTTAATTTTTTTAATGATAATTAATTATATAATTTCTATTTAAAATTAGTTCATATAATATCAAATTAATTGTTCTATTTTCATTTATTAAGGTTTTAATTATAATTTATAATCTCTTTAAGCTGCTTAAATAGCTTTAACTTACCAATGAATCAAATTATTAATCTTATATCTACTAGTTTATGGTTTCGGAGTTAATAATTAAATGAAACTTGGATTGCCACTTTAGTTTCTAGAAGTAAGAGAAGATTAATTATTTATCTAAACTGCATTCAAATTTAAAACTGGAACATTTTTTTTTATTCGTTCAGTTTTAGCAGATTTTTCTGATTTATAAATCATCAATTTTTTGAGATCAAGTGCTTTAACTTATTATTACTATTTTTCAATTGATTTTTTTGTATGTTAAGAATTGGTTTCATAAGGTCTTGTACCTAAAAATTTATTTCTCGGAGTATAAGCTTTTTAAATAGCAATTTTACTATTTGTTATTTTAATAGACTAATTAGAAGTACTTTTAAATGAATCAACTTATTAAATATGTCTTTAAGATAGTGGCTAATTAAATTTACTAAGAATTGAATGTAAAGCTTTGCTATCTAAAGATACTATTTTTTATGTATTTTTATTTTTCTCAATTTCTTAGAGAGATTTGATTATTTTCAATTCTAATTATTTAATTTCAGGTATTAATTTTTTTTAATCAAATGGTGTATATCGTGAATTACTTTTATTTTCTACTTTAATTTTTTTAGTTGTTGAACATTTGTTAATTAGTTGCAACAAATTATCTTTTATTAAATGAGTATCTGCTGTCTTTTCTTTAGAAAGAGATGAATGTTTGTGATTAACTCTACATAATGAATAAGAAGGATATCGAGCTGATAAAGGCATTTTAGCCTCTTAGGGATTTTACTAGATTCTTGATGATAATGATAGACCTAATTCATCAAGTCTTAAGTGTTTTTTGAAATTAGTTTTCGATTTCTTAAAAACTTAATAATTCTTGATTTATGGAGTGCTTATCATATTGATTATTTTAAGGATTTCACTTTATTATTCTTCTTAGATTTAAGTTATTTTACTGATCTCAATTTATTATTTTGATTCCTATCTTGTAATGTCTTTCAATATGTTTTCAACATTTGTATTTACATTTGATGTTGAACTACTATCTGATCTTGGTGTGCTTTAAGTTTCAATCGGCTTATCACCAACTATTCCTTTCTAAGGTAATTAAGGATTTTATTTATTTTCAAACTCTATTTATTTCTAGATTCTATAATAATCTAATTTTCTACGCTTATCATAATAATAATTTAAAGTTTAGAGTATTTATTTAGATAATGAAAATCTAGGAAGATCTTTATGAAATTTATAAAACTCTTTAAGTAATCTCATTTTATTATCATACACCTCATAAATATAAAATCTTTTAAGATATTCATCCTCATCATCATAATGTAGATAATCCTATTATTAGATCGCTTTGATACTTAAAACAAAATTACAGAGGAAGTTCGTTGCTTACTTAAAATCTCGTTAATTTCTCTTGTAAAATAATAATTTTGAGAAGATGCATATTTATGATAGAGGGTATGATTTATGATATTGTTTGAATTCTAGTCAGATTAATAGTTTTTTACAAAACCTAAGGTCTATAATTAACAACTATGTATTTTTTTCATATTAAAAATATATTTGATTTGCTTAATTGAAAATTTTATATATTTAATGTAGGAAGACTTAAATTCCAGCCTTGATTCTTTAGAATTAGAAATATATCATCGTCCCAATCCTAAAATAAAAGCTATTCTAAACTTTCTAAGATCAAAAAATCTATAATTCTGTACAGATCCTCGTTAAAAAGAAGAAGATTATTATTCTAAAACAGTTAATAAAGAAGATAATAAAGATCTAGGATTGACAAAAAATAAGTTTTTTAAGAGAAATGACAAACATTTTACTTATCAATTAAAACAATGAGAATAATATGTATATTCATCTTTCCCTACTTATCATTAATTGGAATATTTTAAAAATTTAGATTTTATACAAAATATATTTAAATCATATCAGGGGATGAATAAAAATATCACTCATTTATTTTCTAATTATTTTTTATGATACATTTTATAATCATTTTAGCGATACTATTAATTGATAATTTTAAACATCATCAGTATTATTAAATGAGAATTAGTTAAGAATAATAATAGTCAAATTCAAATTTATGATGATTAAAATTAAAGTTTATATTTATAAATAATATCTCAAACTCATTTCTATATCATAAGAGATAATTCAACGAATGTTTATTAATCTATCATACTATAACATAATAGTGTAAATAAATGATTCTAAAAACAGATTGCTAATTCACCTTATAACTTCGTAAATTGCTTCAAAAAATCTTTTAATTATTATGGCCTTTCTTCTAAAACTCTTGTATTGTACAACATCATAAACTATTGAATTGGAGTACCTTTAAATTCTGGTGAAGATTTTGTCAAACAAATTAATTCATTTTATTTAAATGTTTCAAAATCTAAAGCTTCCAATTCTTTGAATTCTTCAATTCTTTATACAGGTCTAAAATTTTTTGAAGGACCACAATAAAATTATTTTTAACTCATCAAATTAGAGATTTGTTAATCTTATTCTAAAGGAAGAGCTATTTGTAAATATAATAATTATTACTATTTTTTTAGTAAAATTCTGAATTAGATTAAGAAAATAGTGTTAAGAACATGAAACAATCTAATTAATTTTAATTGATAGCTTTATAATGTCTAAAAACATTAGGTAAGATTTTTGGTTATTATCTGAAATAAGCAATATGTAAGACTTTTTCATTTTGATAATAGGTGAATTTATAGCTAAATTTTGTTTTATGAAATAAGAGTAAATGCAATAGCAATTATTAACTTGAATGTGTCTTTAATTTTGAACAAAATATACATTGCTATTCAAAAGATTAATTTTATGTACCATTTTTAAGAAATACTATAGTATTGATTCTTTATAAAATGAAAATTTGTTTACTTTTACATACATATATAATAAAAGGCTGTAAACTATTCTTTTAAGCTACCAACATGTTAGAAACCAGCTGAATTATCTGATATGTGTAAGAACAATAAAGATAATTTTCCTTCCAAACTCTAAAAATGGCTTAATAATTTTAGTTCAAGTTTTCGATTCATAAAATAAATAATTAAATAAAGGGAAATAAAGTATGTTTAATACTTTGAATGGAATCTAATAAATATTTTTAGTATTGGAGTTTTTTATTAATTATAAATAAAAATGTACTAATAATCAATCAATTAGCCATTTATGCAGTAACCAATTTTTATTCAAACTTAATATATTGCTCAATAATAAATTCCTCGAGTTTAATAATAAAGATCGATTACTCCTGTCATAAATAAAGCAAATAATTATACAATATCTTATACTTGGAGAGATGATTTAACTAAAAGAGGTAGAAATTAAAAATGCAATATGATTAATGATGATTCAGAATTTATGAAGGCCTTAATGTAAGAAAATTACTTATTAAAATAATAAGTTGAATTAAAAAGAGCAGAATTAATAAAAATAATAGAAAAATACAATTAATACCTATGAATATAGATAAATGAGCTATTTATTTCTTATTTTATTATTTATTTAAAATGAATGAGAATAAATCTTTACATGCCAAAAGATAGTCAGCATTATCATTATGTATGATTTTTTATATAAAAAATAGTAAACCCTCCTTAGACAACAGCTATTTCTTGGTGTATTGTAACATAAATGGGAGATGAACTAGCAAGCAAATCTCCTTCTTTAAAGTTAGAAGTTGCAAGTCTTACCAAAATAATGACTGCCTATACAGCTATACAATTATGTGAAGAATTAAATCTTGATTATGTAATTCAAGCTTTTTTAATCTAATTTTAGAATGAAACATATATAAGTATTCCTAGAATTGCTACTTAGATTGGAGGGACATCTGCTTTTTTAAAAAGAGATGATACATTATCTTTAGAAGAATTACTATATGCATTAATGTTACCATCTGGAAATGATGCTGCTTTATCAATTGCACTGTATTTTGGATAACTCCTGAATATTCAAAGAAAATAAAAGATAGCTAGTTATATTACATGTGATACAATCTAAGGATTCTATGATGACACATAAATGAGCAATATGAATAGATTTGTTAGATAGATGAATGAAAATGCATTAAAATTAGGCATGAGAGATTCTTAATTTTCAAATCCACATGGTCTCAGTTCTAAAGTATATTTCAAATACTAAATTATATATAGGCTAATAAATCAACAGCATTTGATATGTGTAGAATGAGTTCAGCTTATTTAAAGATTCCCATTTTAAAATAAATATGCAATAGTAAATCATATTCTTGTAGAAATTATGAATGGTATAATACAAATTAATTGTTACATTTTGAAAATTATTAAGGAATCAAAACTGGAATCACACCTAATGCTGGTGCTTGTCTTGCTGTCTCTTATGAAAGTTTTTTAGGATCCATAATAGTAGTATTAATAGGAGCTAAAGATTAAAAAAGAAGATTTGAAGAAACTGATAAACTTATTAATTGGATATCTAAAGAATATACAATGTTTTATAACAGGACCATGTATGCTCCACCCAGAACTGCCTAAAGCAAAGGTAGAACATTTATTATCAAAAAATAAGTATGAAAAAATAGATTAAATTATTTATTCTCTTTTATAAATTATATACATTTACCTTATCTATCATTAATTCACCAAAAATTATCAAAAATCTTCTATTTGTAAAGTTTACAGAATTATAATCAACTTTATTTTATTTACTGAACTTAAATTAATTTTATTATCTTAATTCAATCAAATTTAAATAGATTCAACTATCAACATCTTATATAACACTATTATTTAAATATTTTTTTGAGATTTTAATTTATTTAATAATCTTATAAAATTTTTAATTACAACATATATTTATCTAATGAAAATTAAGTTTTAGTTATATAAATATTATTTTCCAATGGGAATATGCAAATCTAAAAAGCAAAGCCATTTTCCTCCATAATACAAAAAAAATAACATGAAAGCTTCCTAAGCTGCTGATACTGTAAAAGAAAACAGTCCAAATAATATAGCAGCTGATTCTTCAATTTAATTATCTTAATAAGACTTCTTTTTGAGAAGTTAGGAACTTTTGACTCCAGATAAATAAAGTACTGTAAATAAAGGAAAATTTTTCAATAAATATACTTTAATGGAAAGCTTTAAAAGTCCCAACGAACAGATTCGTCAAGTTTGCACCGTTTAAAATAATTAAACTGGAGTAACGAAAATTGCAATAATTTAAAGCCATCAATATAAATAAATAGATTTGAATAAGTTATAAAACAAAATACAATAACTTAAAAAATTAGTAATAACCTCTTCATTATTAGGATCACCCAAATATAATGTCCATTTATGAATTTTTTGTTGATTCAAAGTAATTATATATGGTAACCGAAAATTATAATGGGGGAACGCTTTTTTCAAGAATTAAAGCTGATGATAAAGCTAATTCAGTAAGCAAAAATTAATTAATATAAAAATACTTTTAATAAATTTTTGCAGGTTTGTAATATCTACATAGTAATGGGATTAACCATAAGTAAATTTGATATATAAGTATTTTATAGATATCTGAAGCCAACAAATATACTTTTTTAAAGCTAGCAAAGTCAATTAATTAAATTAATTGATTATAGTAATACAAGAGTGAAATAAAGGGAAATCGATATGCTTGAACTAAATTATCTAGCTCCTGAAGTGATCTAAAATTAATAGTATTCTCCAGCTTCTGATATTTGGGCTTGTGGAGTATTATTATATGAAATATTGGTTGGATCTTGTCCATTCTAAGGTGAAAATATCAAACAATAAAAAGAAAATATCTTAAAATGTTAAATTAAAAAAGATAAATAATGGAACGCTATTCCACATGATGCATAAAAATTAATTAATTTAATTTTGAAAATTGATCCATGTATATCTATTTATTAAGTTTATTAGCCCAACGTATTAATGCAGCAGAATGTTTATAACAAGATTATTTAAGAAATATTGCGAATTATACTGATAAAACTTTTCTTGATGATATAATTTTAAGAATTTAATCATATTAATCAAAGTCAGAGTTTCAAAAAATTCTATTCTCAATAATGATTAATAAGTTTTTGGATGAAAAAGAAAAAGAAAAATTAATGATAGCTTTTTAAGCTATTGATGATAATAAAGATGGCAAAATTACTTAAAAAGAATTAAAAAAGTTTTTAAATTCAGAGTAATAGAGGCCATTTGCAGATAAAATATTCTAAATTCTAGATTCAAATTAAAATGGATTTATTGAATTTAATGAGTTTTTACTAGCTTGTTGTAACACTGAAAAATTAGCTAATTAAGAAAACTTACAATTATTATTTAAATTTATTGATAAAAATTAAAATTAATAGATAACTATAAAAGAATTAAAATCTTTATTCATAGATGCCAGATTAACTGATTAAGAATGGGAAATAATATTTAATTAAGGAGATTTGAATTAAAATGGAAAACTTTCATTTTAAGAGTTTTCCCTACTATTGTAATCTAATTCAAATTGATTTATGAGTATCACTATTTTTATCATATATATATATTATCTGAAATACTATAGAATTTTAGATTTAAAGATCAATAAATTAAATTTTAATTCATTTATTAATAACTCATTCATGTTCTCTTATAGGTGTTATAATAGGATTGAGTTAGTGCATATACATACAGAACCATAAGAGCCAAAATTGAATAGTACCTGAAAGGACTGAAACATACATAAGTCTATTTGATTTGATTAATGTATTACAATAAATTATCATTCAGATCGCTTAAATTTTTTGTTGCCTTAGTTACAACACCTTTGAGCCAAACAGTAACTCCTATTCCAATTCCTATAAATATAATTGTGCCAATGAATATTCCAGCCGACATTATATTATTAATATTTTATAAATAATTAAAATAAAAATTTTAGTTCACTCGCTATTCACTATTTATTCCCATAAATTATAGGCTCCTTCTCCTTCTTTTATAACATCTTATTTTCCATTCTTCTTTGCTATGTCTCCATTTTTCCTCAATACTGTCACTGTTGGAATTCCTTTAATTTCATATTTATCTATCAGTTACTATATTCTTTTATCATTATAAGGAATTGCTGGCCAAGGCATCTTTTTATATTTATTGCACATACTTCTTCTAAATATTTTTTGAATTAACCTTCTGATTCTTCATATGATACCCATATAATCTCTAGCTATTTAGTCTCTAAATTTACATCATTATAAAATTCAACAAGAGTTGGTGTAAAGTTTACACAAGGAGGACACCAACCTTTATTTAATAATTTATTTACTTGCACAAAAGTATAAAACTACAACCTTCATATCAGATAATTTGATTTTACATGGACCATTTTTATTAATGAATGTGTCTCCAAAAAAATTATTATCCATTTAAAATAATAATATATTAAATAATTATACTTGAATTTAGTTATAATCTAATAAAGCTTTAAAGAATCTTCATAAAATAATTACAGACTATCCTAAAAAATAGATACGCTTGATTTACTCTCTTAAGATACTTAAAACAATTTACTTTCAGTGAATTTTGGTTCTCCTCTCTTTTTACATATATTCTTTACAATACTATTTGAATATTGTTGTGATCTAACCTAAAATTAAAATACAAACACTTTTTGGTTCTAATAAAATAATTATTTTAAAAAAATCAAAAGAAATAATAAAGACAAAACTTCTAATATACTCAAATTGAATCAAAAATTTAATCAATATGTGGTTTTAGAAGTGAATAAAAATTTAGAAAAATAAAGGTTTTCTTTTTCTTAAATTAATTTATATTCTTCATTTTAGAAATAAAATATATTATATAAAATAATATAAAAAGGTCATTTTTAATTTTGAGCTAAAAATGTGTGTCTGATAATTGATTCGCCTTTGCCAAATTAATATGGTGTTATAGAAATATAAAGTTAATTCCCTTAATATTTGATATCCATTTTGATTATCATTTGGCATAAAGTTCCTTCTTCATTACCATCACAATTTGTAGAAAAAAATTAATTTTAATTCTATTCATCCATTTAAATAATTTAGGATGATTAATTTAAAGATTCAGGTGTTTTTAATTGCAATCCAAAAAAACAAACTATCCATTAATCTTTATTTATAGAATATACATTCTATTGATTATATGGCATTAAATGAATTGGATATTACTTTCCAAGATCTTCGTTTTCATATACAATTATTATTTTTTCTATCTTCCATTAATTTTTTGTCACTCTTAAAACCTAAGCATATTTTTAATGTTCGTGATTCATAATTTAAGAATACTTATATCTTTTACTATTAAAATCTCCAGGAAGAAAAATTACAAACTTATCCCCTTCTAAAACTAAAGAATGTTAAAAAGGCTTCAAACTTGTATTTAATAAACACTTTTCTACAAATCCAGAAGAGAATTCTTCATTTTCAGAAAATATTCTCTCAATAATATTACAAATCGGACTGTACTAACCTAATTCTCCTCCACAAATAAAATAGCATTTTTTCTCTTCATTTTCAAATTAACTATAAAATACACTTGCTCCTTCTCTTTCTAAAATATAATTTTATTATTCTCCGGCATCTTAATAAAATAGAATTTTTTTCAATTTTTTTCTTCTCTTAATAATGACACTCTAATTCAAAAGACTAAATTCCCAAATTTAATCCCCTAAATACCCATAGTTTAAGTATATCTTTTCTTCATTTAATGCAATTGTTGGATATTTCATATCCTCATCTAATTTTATATGATCAAAATTTTAATACTATTTCAAATCAAGCAATGAGCTAAAAATATTATTAGAAATATTACCAATTTTTTTTGATACAACTACACTATATTTTACAATAAAAAAGCTTAAATTATTATCCTTAAAATATGATTACAATCTAGTCTTAATATCGATATATAATCTAAGTTGAATTATTTATTACAATTTCTTATTAATCAAAATAGTATTCAAAAAATAATATGGATCCACTTTTATCAATACAAGGTATGTATTTAAATTATAAACTTTCTAATTTGGAATCATTTACAAGAGTAATAGGTGATTGACAAATAAAATTATTTAAAGTTCTTTAAACCTCTTCTTAATGCTTTTTAAATTGTAATTAATTTAACAAATACTAAAAATGTATCAACTTTTAACTATTACTTCTGTTATCAACAATTTTAATTTCTATATTAGCAAATATTCCTTATTAAATAGCATTTATCGTTTATTTTAATTTCATTTTTTGCTCTATAAATATATTCTATCCTTGTTAATTAAATTAGTTTAGATTACTTTGATGAATTTATTAACTATCCTGTATAATTAAATTTATAATTATTTTCTCTTTAGATAATTTAGAAAAGTAATGAACAGTTTTCAAAATGCAATCGTTTTCAAACATTAGACCATCCTCTGAATTCTATAAATGATCCAAAGAAATATGAAATTACAATATACATATTTGAGGATTGAATTGTTAAATTTTTCTTTTAATTATTAGTTTGAAGTAATTTTAAAGTTAAAACCAGTTTATTAGTTCATTTGTATTTTCTAAAAAATAATAATCAAAAAAAGAATTTTATTTATAATCTTTTTTTATTTTTGATTAGAAATGTTTTTTTAGAAATGATAAGCAATACACATCTGTACTGTTATTTTTGATTAAATTAATTTCCTTCATTATTTAAAAATCTTATTCAACAGTGTTAAGGCCAGATAGATTTATAAACAAGTATTTTAGTTTTATCTTAGTCGCTATATAAAATAAAAATAAGATACTTTATTGGGAGTAGAGACTATACAATAGAATTGCTTTAAACATCTCATTTTTAAATTAACTTTAAATATTTTAAAAAATTAAAACATTTTAAATTTTCTGATTTTATTACTTAAATTATTTAAAATAATTACTAATAAATAGATTTCTTTGATATTAGTAAGCATATTACATATTTCTTATGATAGGGGATAAAAAGACTTGCAAAGTTGGTTTAATGTTAAAAATAAGGCAGAATTACAAGAGTCTAAATGAAAAATATTAAATATCTTAATTGATTATTTAAAATCTTAGTTGTCCTATAAAGTATATACATTATCCTCAAGTTCTCTTATAGCACTTAAAATTATTTAAGATGTATTTTAATTTTTGATGATTGAAATTGGATGTATTAAATCTTACTTGATGTTTGAATTCTTGAATAATTGTTTTTCATCTTAAACTTTCCAAACACTATGCTTTGTAGTAAATATTGTAGAATTTTTTAACATTTTGATCATTTGTAAACTTTAATTAATTATTTGTATATGTAAAGGAAATAGAATAAATTTAAAAGATCCATTCTGATTAATGAATTGCATTACATTGTATTTAATGACTTAAATATATATTATAGTTTAAAAAATATGAAAGAATTGAAAAATAAAATAATTAATAAACAAATTAATAATAAATGTCTGAATTTAGCAATTGGATTAAAGATAATCAGAAACAGATATAAATAGATTTGGGAGCAGGAACAGTTAGTGGAATGTATATGAATATTTGAAGTAAGCTTTAATTGTTTATTTGGACATCCAATGGATACTTTGAAAGTGAGGATGTAAATGTCAAAAGAAAACTTTTGGAGATCAATAATAAAAATAATTAAGAATGAAGGAATATTAGCATTTTATAAAGGAATGACTTTTCCTTTATTATCTGTTCCATTTTTGAATGCTATAGTATTTGCAGTTTATGAATATTCACGAAGATAGTTTACAGGTTATAATGAAAATGGAAAATCAATGAGTTATTTTTAGACGTATAAGAAATAAATATTAATAGTGCAATATGTGGAGGTATTTCTGGGAGTTGTGCAGCAATGTTAGCATGTTCAATTGATTTAACAAAATGTAGATTACAAATGTAGTTAGATAATGCTTAGAAATTATATAAGAATCCTTTTGATTGTTTATGGAAGGTAGTAAATAATAAGTGTATAGATTGGAAAATAAGAAGGATTTAGATATATATTTAGAGGGATGAATGCTACATAATAAAGAGAAATTTTAGGATATAGTGCATAATTTGCAACATATGAATTTGTTAAAGATTAATTGATGTGGTTATAAGATAAAGGAGAACCATCTTCACATGATTTATTAATATCAGGAGGATTAGCAGGAATGGCATGTTGGATTGTAGGATATCCTTAAGATGTAATTTAATTAAATAAATATAAATATAGACTATTAAAACTATTTTGTAATGTGAAATGGGAACGAAAACAAGAAGATTTAAGCCTAGATTCCTTGATGGAGGTTTTTTTGAGTGTCTAAAGTATAGGATATAAAATGATGGAGTTCCATCTTTATGGAGAGGATTCTCTGCATGTATGTTAAGAGCTTTTTATGCTAATGCTATAGGATTTTATGCTTATGAAATCTCAAAAAATTAGATTTAAAAATTTTATGAATGAATATTTCAATTAAATTACTCATTAAATATAATAAATTATGGGTTGTCTATAATCTAAAAAGAGAAATAGAATTGTAGCCATGTAAACAATGAATAAAGATTAAGTTTTCACTTCAACTGCTGATATCCATCAATTATATAATTTTGGAAAAGTATTAGGTGTTGGCTCTTTTGGAAAAGTTTTATTAGCAAAAATGAAACAGAACTCTGAAAAACAATATGCTATTAAAGTAATCGATAAAAGAAGAGTAAAAGGAAAAGAATCACTACTTGCTAATGAAATTTTTGTCTTACAATAATTAGATCATCCAAATATTATTAAATTTTACGAAGTTTATCAGAGTCCATTATATTTTTATATTTGTATGGATTATTGTTAAGGTGGTGAATTAGTAGAAAGAATTGCCAAACAATAGACAACATTATCAGAAGGATAAGTATAGACTATTGTACAAAAAGTATTGAGTATTTCATTTATAGATTTGTTCAGCTATTGTTTATATACATGATTTAGGTATGGTACATAGAGATATTAAACCTGAAAATATCATGTTTAGTGAGAAAGATATATATTCGGAACCAAAGTTAATCGATTTTGGATTAGCTAATAAATACGATACTACTCATATAAAGTATTTGAATCTTAAATATTATAAGACGATTAAAAACATTTGTAGGAACTCCTCTTTACTTACCACCAGAAGTGATTGATGGAGAATATGATGAAAAATGTGATGTATGGAGTTTAGGAGTTATGTTATTTAGTTTATTATGTGGTTATCCTCCTTTTTATGGTAAAAATAGAGCTTAATTATATGAAAATATTAAATCACAAGAAGTTTATTATATTTATATTATTATTAGCTTGTTTTTGATAGACGTCATTGGAGAAATATTAGTGAATAAGCAAAAGATTTAATTTAAAAAATGCTGATAAAAACACCCAAAAAAAGATTATCTGCTAGAGAATGTCTGAAACATAATTGGTTTGCTATGCAATTTTAGAATGTGAAAGTTCAGAGAGAAAAGAGTTAATAACTATTAACTTAGACACATGAAGATAATAGAACTATTTATTAAATGTTAAAAATGTTTAGAGGTGGAGCCAAATTTAAAAAAGAAGTTACAAAAGTTCTTATTAATTAAATGAATGAAAAAGAATTACATCATCTAAAATAAGTTTTCTAGAAAATAGATATTGACAATTCTGGTACTATTACAATTGAAGAATTAAGAGAAGCACTTTAGTAAGAAGTATTAATATACTCTTTTACAATAGGGATCTCCTGCTTCATTAGAAGAAATTGAATAAATTATATAAACCATTGTGTTAGAAGATGATGAAGAAAATAACAATTTAGAGTAAGACAAAGAACCATCTCCTCTTGTTATTAAATATACTGATTTTTTGGCTGCTTGTATTGATGAAAGAAAAGTATTAACTAGAGAAAAAGTATTATCTTTAAATTATTTTAGTTATGGTCACTTTTTAAATACTTTGACACTTTAAACGTAAATTATATAACCAAAGAGGATATCAAAGAAGCTCTAGCAAGACATGGAAGATAGATGTCAGATGAAAAAATTGATTAAATGATTTAAGAAATAGATCCTAATCATGATAATAAAATAAGTTTTGATGAGTTCTTGCAAATGATGGGAGTTGCAGGAATTGAATAAACTATGAATATTAGAGATGAAATTAAAGAAATGGAGATTTAAAGTTGATTACAATAATAATATATTTTATTAATATCTCATTCTTAAAAACTACCTTTTTTCATTCTTTATTTCAACATGATTCTTACTGTATCGTTTTTAATTATATATATATTTATAATACACAGTTCTTTAATTTCTATGATTATTAATGCATAATATACATAATGCTTTTTGAAATTTAAGCAAATCTAAAGTCTTATATTTTCAATATAATTAATAAATAATGGGTTGTTTCTAACCTAAAAGAATAAATAAAATAATAGCAATGCAAACTACTAATAGAGATTACATCTTTACTTCCACTGCTGATATTCATAAAATATTTTCTTTTGGAAAAGTCTTGGGAATTGGTGCCTTTGGTAAGGTTCTGACAGCCAGAAGAAGAAATAATAATGATAAATAATTTGCCATTAAAATGATTGAAAAAAAAACAGTCAAAGGAAGAGAAGCAATGTTGGCAAATGAAATTTATGTTCTATAAAGACTTGATCATCCTAATATTATTAAGTTTCATGAAGTTTATTAAAGTGAATTATTTTTTTACATATGTATGGATAAATGTGGTGGAGGAGAACTTATGGAATCCATACCAAAAAATTAAAAATCTTATACAGAATGTTAAGTTAGAGATATTATGGTTAAAGTATAATATTTTAAGAATTGTTAGATTATTTCTGCAATAGCTTACATACATGATTAAGGAATAATACATAGGGATATAAAACCAGAAAATATTTTATTTACAGATTGTGATATTAATTCTGAGCCTAAATTGATAGATTTTGGACTTTCTGTAAAATATGACTCATTTAGTTACAAGTATCTTTTTGGCAAAATCATATTTATAGTAAACTAAAGGCTGGAGTCGGTACTCCAATTTATTTGGCACCTGAAGTAATTGATGGTACTTATGATGAAAAATGTGATGTATGGAGTCTTGGAATTTTACTATATAATATGTTAGTCGGTTATCCGCCATTTTATGGAAAAAATCAATAAGAACTTTATGATAATATTCGATATTCAAATGTATAAAAATGTAATGTATAAGTTAGTTAATGTTTGATAAAAGGCATTGGAGAAACATTAGTGATGAAGTAAAAGATTTACTGAAACGAATGTTAAATAAAAATTAGTTATAGAGATATTCATCAAAGGAATGCTTAAAGCATTCTTGGTTCTAATTGCCATTTAATGAAGGTATTCTTAGACCATCTAGGAGAAGTACAGGATTTTCTAACACAGCATCAGAAGATGATTAAAGAACTCTATATTAAATGTTGAAGACCTATAGACTTGGAGCAAAATTTAAAAGGGAAGTAATGAAGGTGTTAGTAAATTAAATGAATGAAAAAGATCTAGCTAAACTTTAAACTATATTTAAAACTATTGATGTAAACAATTCAGGTACAATTACTATTTAAGAATTACATCATGCTTTATAATAAGAAGTATGGATTCTATATTTTTATTATATAGGGTTCTTAAGCTACTTTAGAAGAAATTGAAGAAATCATTTAAAAAATAGGATATGATATTGATGAATTAGATGATATTACTTTTTCAATTTAAAATAAATTTAATACTAAACCTGCTTCAATTAAATATAGTGATTTTTTAACTGCATGTATTGATGAAAGAAGAGTTTTTACTAAAGAAAAGTTATGGTCTATATTTAAATATTTTGATACAAAAAATGAAAATTACTTATCTAGAGAAGCAATAAGAGAATCCTTTGCTAGGCATGGTCGTTCTGTAACTAATGAAATAATTGATTAAATGTTTATTGAAATAGATCCTGAAAATGAAAATAAAATACATTTTGATGCTTTCTGTTAAATGATGGGAATAGCTGGAGTTTAAGAAACTTTAGAATTCAAAGATGAATCAAAAGATACATAATATATCATTCCATCTATTAATTGATTATAATACTTCTCTAACAATTATATAATTTAGATAGCTATTTCATGATTAATTGTTTTTTTTATTATATAAGATAGATAATAAGTTTTGATTAAATTCTCAATCAAAAAAAATCAAACTTAATAATTAAATCTAAATTAAATTATATTACTATGGGTTGTGCTTCAGGAGCTGAAATTAAACCTAATACTATTGTTTAAATGAGAACAAGAAACTAGGATCTAGTATTTACATCCACAGAAGATATTTCTAAAATATATTCTTTAGGAAAAGTACTAGGAGTAGGTTCTTTTGGAAAAGTCGTTACGGCAAGAATGATTAAAAATGCTGAAAAACAAGTTGCTATCAAAATTATAGAAAAAGCAAAAGTCAAAGGGAGAGAGGATATTTTAGCAAATGAAATCTATATGTTACAATAACTTGATCATCCAAATATTATTAAATTTCATGAAGTTTATTAAAATAGATTGAATTTTTATATTTGTATGGATTATTGCAAAGGAGGAGAATTGGTTGAATGGATTCCAAAAAGATATAAGAGTTTTCATGAACCACATATCTAAGAGATTATGAAAAAAGTATTTATTATATTTATAGTAATTTTAGATTGTTTCTGCTGTCAGTTATATTCATGCTCAAGGCATAGTTCATAGAGACATTAAAGCTGAAAACATTATGATTACTTCTAAAAAAGATGATGGTGAACCTAAATTAATAGATTTTGGATTAGCTAATAAATTTGATACATCTCATTTGAAGTATTAATATTATATCTAAAAATATTAGACGATTAAAATCGTTTGCTGGAACTCCTATGTATATGGCACCTGAAGTTATAAAAGGATCCTATGATGAAAAATGTGATGTATGGTCTCTTGGTGTTTTACTGTTTACTTTACTTTCTGGTCATTTGCCATTTCATGGTAGTACAAAAGAGGAATTATATAATAATATCTAAACCTCTAATGTATTATTAATTCTAAATATAGATATCATTTAGTTCTTCAGTTTGGCCTAATATTAGTAATGAAGCTAAAGATTTAATTAAAAAAATGCTACAAAAATAGCCTGGATTGAGACCAAATTCAAAAGATCTTATTAAACATTCATGGTTCAAAAAATAATTCAAGAATGAGGAGAAAACTTCAACATAAATAAATAATTCTTTTACATCAAGTACTATGGAAAATAGATAAATTTATTAATTGTTAAAATAAAATTAAGGAGGAGCAAAATTCAAAAAAGAAGTTAAAACTTTATTAGTAAATTAACTAAATGAAACCGAATTAAGTTAATTAAAAGAAATATTTAAAAAGATTGATGTAGATAATTCAGGAACTATAACATTTGATGAATTGAAATAAGCTTTAAAAGCAGAAGTAATCATAAATTTTATTATAGGGATCACCAGCTACTTTTGAAGATATAGAGAAATTGATAAACAATACTTCACCTCCATAAACTCATGAAGAAGTAGGAAGGAAGAAAAAAGACTTTGTTATAAAATATAGCGAATTCTTAGCATCATGTATTGATGAAAGAAAATTCATTACTAAAGAAAAAGTAAATATTTATACTTATTAAATTTAGTTATCATCTTTATTTTAAATATTTGATACTGATAATTCAGGTTTTATAACTAAATTAAATATTAAAGAAGCATTTGCCAGAAATGGAAAACAAATTTCAGATAAATAAATTGATGAAATGATTGCTGAAATTGATCCAAATCATGATAATAAAATTAGTTTTGAAGAATTTTGTTAAATGTTTGATCATGCAGGTGTTAATAAAAACTTTACCGAAGATGGAAGTATGTATGCATGAAACTCAAATAAAAATTATGTATTTTCAATTTATAATAATTGAATTTATAAATAAAAATTTATAATATTTTCAAACAACTTAAATCCATGGATTAAGAGTAATAAGAGCAATAAGCTTTTGATAAAGTTTCATTATTCACTGTTGTTTCTCTATCATTAGTAAGCTTCTTATTCTATTAATTTACATCAAAACCAGAACTTTATGGAGGTGATGAATGTATTGCATTAAGAGATTGTGCATTTTTTATGGTTTGGCTATACTTAATATATGTCATTATAATTGGGTATATGTTTATCCAATAATTAATACTAGCGTAATGATTTAATGGAAACCTTAATCTAATTCCAAGATCAAAATTTATATATCAGGAATTTTATTAGTTGGGTTTGTAATTAGCAATATTTTTTTAATTATTCAATATTTTAAAAATGAACCTTGCAATTTATTGAGATATGTCATTTTTTGGTATTTAATTTTGATGTCCATTACCTTTTTATTATTTATGTCTATAGTAGGTGCTATAATATATATGATGTGATAATATTCATTAATAATATTATTTTATAAACAATATTGAACTAAATTTAGAAGAATAATTCTAAAAGTATAAATTTTAAAGTAATTTCATTCTTAAGATATAGAAAAATATTTTAAAGGCAATTTACAAAGAGTAACTAACTTTTCTTGTCTTTGAGAAATTAAAAAAAAAATAATTAAGAATTAAAAATAAGAAAATATAGTCTTAATAAGTTTGTAATTAGAGTTATTTATGAAATATTCTTAACTTATTTCATAAAAATAAGTATAATTATAACTTTTAATCAATCTGCTAACTCTTCATCATCAGCTAAATTTTAATAAATTCCTGCATTATCAAACATTTAACAAAATTCTTCAAAACTTATTTTATTATCATGATTTGGATCAATTTCAGCAATCATTTCATCAATTTATTCATCTGTAAAAGACTTTGAATTTCTTGCAAAAGCTTCTTTAATATCATCTTTTGTAATAAAATTAGAATTATCAGTGTCAAAAAATTTAAATAAAGACCATAACTAAATTAAATTGAAATATTACTTTTTCTCTTGTAAGGAATTTTCTTTCATCAATACATGATGCTAAGAATTCACTATATTTTAATTCTAAAGAAGGTCTTGATTTTTTTTTATGCTCTAAACCTTAATTATGTTTTGGAGTTAGATTTGATATCAATTTTTCTATTTCATCATAGCTAACAGATGATCCCTTTGATAAATTCTAATTTTTACTTCAGCAATTAAGGCATTATGTAACTCAAAAATAGTAATTGTACCTGAATTATCTATATCAATTTATTTAAATTTTTCTCTTAAATTGTGTAATTCTTATTCATTTAATTATTTTACTAGTAAAGTCATAACTTCTTTTCTAAATTTGCTTCCTCCTTTAGAAGAGTTTTATTTAAGCATTTCATATATAGATCTATTGTCTAAACTAGAAGGTGATTATGAAATTTAATTTTTTAATTGTTAATCTTGCATTATCTTTTCACTTTATTATAACTTTTTCTTAAACCAATCATGTCTTAATAATGTTTTTGCTGATGGACGTAATTAAGGACTTTTCTAAAGCATTCTTCTAATAATGTCTTTTGCTTCACTGGTCACAAATTTCCATTAATGAGCATCAAATCCAATCTAATAAAATATTGAAAAATACATTAGATCTTTATATATTATCATACAATTCTTCTTTAGTTTCTCCATGAAATGGCATATGACCTGAAAGCAAAGTAAAAAGTAGAACTCCTAAAGACCAAATATCACATTTTTCATCGTATTTTCCTTAAATAACTTCTGGTGCCATATACATTGGAGTTCCTACAAATGATTTCAATCGTCGTAACTTTGTGCTATCAAATTTATTTGCTAATCCAAAATCTATTAATTTAGGTTCAGCATCATCTTTTTTAGAAGTTATCATAATATTTTCAGCTTTAATATCTCTGTGTACTATTCCTTCATCATGTATATAAGCTACTGCTGATATGATCTATTTATATAAATTTACATACTTTTCTCATTATTTCTTAAATATTGCTTTCATGAAAATTCTTATACTTTTTTGGAATCCAATCAACTAATTCTCCTCCTTAACAATAATCCATACATATATAGAAATTTACCCTATTTTAATATACTTCATGAAATTTTATAATATTAGGATGATCTAACTTCTACAAAATGTAAATTTCATTTGCTAAAATATCCTCTCTCCCTTTAACTTTTCTCTTCTCAATAATCTTTATTGCATATCTTTTTAATGGATTGCTCTTCATTTTTGCTGCAATTACTTTTCCAAATGAACCAACACCAAGCACTTTACCAAAAATGTATATTTTTTAAATGTCTTCAGTTGAAGTAAACACTTAATCACTATTTCTTGTTTTCATAGACACAATTTAGTTTTTTCTTGGGATTGTTCCACAAATACTTCCCATATAAATATTAATTTAGAATATAACTCAACATACGTAAGATAAAAAAAAATAATTCATTTTATAAAAATTATTTAGATAAAAGCTGTTGAAGCTATTAGATTTACAGAAGAACTCTAATTGTCATAGATCTAAACATATTTTATACTAAAAAAGGAAATAAAATTTATTATTATAAAAATATCATATTGTAAATTTGTCTACATGTATTTTAACAAAGCCAAAGTAGAAATAATTTATAAATAACATCATCAATATATTATTTTCTTCTTAAATAAAAAAAAATGAGTAATGTAATCTCATTTTTAATATTTATGTAAAATCTGAACTTCTTTGAGATTTAAATTATTTTTTATTAATTTAATTTTCTCTTATATAGAAAAAATATAATTAAAGAATGTGTTATTGTGTAAATTAGGACTAGAAAATAAAAATAATAGAATAAATAAGGAGTTTATTTATTCATAATAGACTAAGAATGTTATTTTCTTTATTTGTGATTGAAGAAAATAAAATTAAAAGTAAATTTTGATATTTTTTATGAAGAAGAGATACAAGATAGACTGCCTATTTTTTGAATATTGTATAAATGTTCATTTTTTGAATATTTTATTTTTATAATAATGTTTGACTCATAGACTTTCATACTTTTTTTGTCTTCCTAGCAGAATTGCAGGATTAAGTTATTGAAGCAGAGGTGGAACAATAATAGCCATATTGGATAAAGGATATAAAGTTTTATTTAGGAAGTTTGGATTTTAAAGAGTTGGTGCTGGTCTTCCAGGATAGCGAGAATCATGAATGAAATTGCAATTATCTCCTCTTGCGCAACCTGTAGAAGAATGAAAATTGTGACAATTCTTGGTTTTGTAAGCTCTTATTCTTAATGCTTGAGCAGGGTTGACATTTTATAATTGCTCAAGTCGAAGTCTTTGCTAATCTTATTGAGCCTTATTACGGTCAATTTCACTCATTATAGTTTGTTTGTCGTTCAATTTAGTTTCAATGACAGATTTAAAATTTTTTATATATTTTTCCTCACCAATATCCTTTAATTTTTATATAATATCATGTAATAAAGTTACTTAAATAATGAAATATTAATACGAATGCTTTCCTGGCTATGCTAATGCTTTTACTCAACCATTACAACCAATTATTGTATTTTAGGTTGTAAGTCTTATTTTGCTTAGTTTAAGACGTCCTTCTATTTGACTTATTCTTCAGGAGGTTTTTTAAGAATTCCCTTAATTTATTTTTTATTAGCATTTTTATTTTTTTCTTCTAATTCTTTTAAACCTCTATTACAAATAATCTAAACCATATACATAAGATCCTCTCTTTTTGGAGGATCTAAATGTATAATTTTTGGTTATAATCCTGATTAAGTATTACAAATTTCATTATATCCAGGCTAATCTGGAATACTCTAATAATAAATATATATATTATTTTACATCTCTATTATAAAATGCAGACATTTTTGATTCTGTTCTTTTTTATTAAATAGCAGTTTCAATGTAATTACTTTCATAAGATACTTATAATTGCAAAAGTAATTCTAGAAATAGAAGATAATATTAAACTTGCAGGTTTAAAAAATGGTATTTATTCTATCATTTGTTAGATATTGTCTTATTAAATTCTATGTTCTTATCCTTCCATTAATGATTCTCTATGTTTTATATTGTATGCTCCATTAATTCTTTTAAATTCACCAGCAAATTGTTTTTAAAATTAAATGACTTCCTCTTATGTCATTCCTCTTTAATTAGGTTCATCTTCTCTCTTAAAATATTTATAATTAAGTAAGAGTTCATCTCTTTAAAATCTATTCAATTAAATTTTTAATTATTACCTAACAAATTTCTTTCTATTCTTCTTTTTTTTATTAGATGACTCACTAGAACTTGATGATTAATTTCTTTTCCCCTTTTTTTTGCGATCTTCTTATTTATCCTTTTAATTATTATTTCTTTTCCATTCTTCAAGCCATGCTTTATATTTTATAAAACATCTTGACCATTTCTATTAGATTTATTCAATCATAGGAGATCTTATATTATCAAATAGTTTTTTATCTTTTATTTTATATAGAGGTTAAGCAATTTCTGATTCTCGAAAGATTTCTTCACTTAAATTCATTCTAGTTAATAGAGCTAAAATTTTATCAATCAAATCTTCATTTATTTAAATAGATTTTAAAGAATCTTTTAAATACTATGTAATTATTTTCATTGAATTAGATTATGCAAACCTCAAATTAATATTAAATAATACATATCCAAAAAATCAGGTGGACATTATAACAATTAATGTATGTTGTGAATCTTAGCCTGAAGATTCCCAGCAGACTTTAATTATTAATGTACTCTCTTCAAATGCTCCTTTAGTTGAATTTGTTAATCCATCAAATTATATATTTATTTATATTATCATTATTATTCTTGAATGTATTAAATCAATTCTCTATTTTTTAAAAGTTGTTCTATCTCTATCAATTCATTCACTTCTTCAATCAAATATGCTTCTTTCTTATTAAATAATTCATTCTCCAATCTTAAATCTTCATTAAGTATTATTAATTCTGCCTCAATTCTCTTCTTAGATTCTGTTATAGAACTTATATCTCTATTTTCTATTTATAATTTCTATGTTGATTCTAGTAATTAACTCTTTAATTTCATAGTTTCATTCTTCAAATCATTAATATTTAATTCAAGCTAATCAATCTTATCAGTATTTAGATTATTTAATTCACTTACCAACTTATTTCTTAATTAAATTAAATGTTCTTAAATCTATTGTCATTTTACTATTATTACTTATTTATATGTTTATTGATCTACAAAATTATTTTTTATTCCTATTTGAATTATTTATTTTATCATTGGTAAATCCAATTTAACATTTTTTATTGTGGATTTTCCAAAATAATCTAATATTTCATTAACCCTCCCTCTCTTTTAGAAAAATTTCATACCAACCTTCTACTCATCATATAAAATAGAATCTATTGTTTGAATTATTTGATCAATATAATTTATATTTATATCATATTCATCTATTAAAGAACTTAAACTATATCTATTAGTACTTATACATTTACCTGTTTTACATATTAATTAATTAGACTTCTTTTTAATCAATTGTTTTGTAATTTTGACTAATCAATTAATTAAGTCTAATTATTTTCTATTCATGGAACTCTCTTTCTTTCTCTTAAGGTCCATCAATAAAAGATGATTATAATAAATCTAAATCTAACAGTTGTGCTTTCAATTACTGCATAGATTAATAAATTTAAGTCTTCCTGTTAATGTGATAATCTTGCAAAGTTGAATATTCTAACTCAAAATCCTCTATTGATTATTCAATCAATTAATTTATCTATGGCTTATCTAATTAAAGCATAGAAATAATCAAAGATCCAATTTATCGTTTTTCAATACGATTCATCTATTATTAATATTTTTGAGTTTCCCTCTTACTCAAATTCATAGCAGAGTTAGAGCTCACTAAAATAATAACTAAAATTAAAGATAGTAAACTTACGTACATAACAATATTGCTAACATTAATATTAATAATAATAAGCATAAAATCGAACAATAATTACAATAAAATTATATCGACTCATTTATCTAAGAAAAAAAAATAAATCGTATAAATAGAAATTGAATAATATGTTTCACATAAAAGACGATAAAAAAAGAAATAATTTTAATCTTTTAGTTTCAATTCATTGAATTCATATTAATTCCAAAAAATATTGATTTTCTACTAACTATTAATATGGTTTGCTAATATTAATCATTTTAAATATGAATCAATAAAAATAATGATGACTTAATAGATTTCACATCAACAATATTAGCTTATTGTNCAATCTTATCAGTATTTAGATTATTTAATTCACTTACCAACTTATTTCTTAATTAAATTAAATGTTCTTAAATCTATTGTCATTTTACTATTATTACTTATTTATATGTTTATTGATCTACAAAATTATTTTTTATTCCTATTTGAATTATTTATTTTATCATTGGTAAATCCAATTTAACATTTTTTATTGTGGATTTTCCAAAATAATCTAATATTTCATTAACCCTCCCTCTCTTTTAGAAAAATTTCATACCAACCTTCTACTCATCATATAAAATAGAATCTATTGTTTGAATTATTTGATCAATATAATTTATATTTATATCATATTCATCTATTAAAGAACTTAAACTATATCTATTAGTACTTATACATTTACCTGTTTTACATATTAATTAATTAGACTTCTTTTTAATCAATTGTTTTGTAATTTTGACTAATCAATTAATTAAGTCTAATTATTTTCTATTCATGGAACTCTCTTTCTTTCTCTTAAGGTCCATCAATAAAAGATGATTATAATAAATCTAAATCTAACAGTTGTGCTTTCAATTACTGCATAGATTAATAAATTTAAGTCTTCCTGTTAATGTGATAATCTTGCAAAGTTGAATATTCTAACTCAAAATCCTCTATTGATTATTCAATCAATTAATTTATCTATGGCTTATCTAATTAAAGCATAGAAATAATCAAAGATCCAATTTATCGTTTTTCAATACGATTCATCTATTATTAATATTTTTGAGTTTCCCTCTTACTCAAATTCATAGCAGAGTTAGAGCTCACTAAAATAATAACTAAAATTAAAGATAGTAAACTTACGTACATAACAATATTGCTAACATTAATATTAATAATAATAAGCATAAAATCGAACAATAATTACAATAAAATTATATCGACTCATTTATCTAAGAAAAAAAAATAAATCGTATAAATAGAAATTGAATAATATGTTTCACATAAAAGACGATAAAAAAAGAAATAATTTTAATCTTTTAGTTTCAATTCATTGAATTCATATTAATTCCAAAAAATATTGATTTTCTACTAACTATTAATATGGTTTGCTAATATTAATCATTTTAAATATGAATCAATAAAAATAATGATGACTTAATAGATTTCACATCAACAATATTAGCTTATTGTATTATTATACTTTAAATTAATTCTAATTTATATTAAATTAACAAATAATTATTATTCAAAAGAAACTTTTAATTTCTGAATCTATATTTTTATATTAATCAGTGTTTTTTATTATATAGGAAGAAAAATTAATTACTTTTTTAAGAGTAAACTAAATTAGTTATCACATTTAGATAGTTCAGTCTTTTTGAAAATTGAAAAAAAATAGGCAAGATTTTAGAATTTATAGATTTATAAAATTTAGTAGATTTAGTAGTTTTAGTAGTTTCATGAAAGTAGCACTGATTTGAATAACAAATTATAGAAATTGCTTTAATATCTTAAGGTTGAAGACAATGAATAGATAAAATTTTAATAGAAATACATATATATAAATTATCATTGTTATAATAGTTATTTGTAATATGCTACTGATTAATTATATAACAATGTATATTATTGAATTTCATCAACTGTTCTGTCTGATGAGTGTATTATGGTTCTGATCTAGTCACAGGCTTATACACAATTTCCTTATCTGGCTTATTCAGTTGCAAACCTTATCTTTTATTGTAAATCCTATATTTAATTGTATAATGTCACTTCTTAAACAAAGATTTGCTACATTTCCATCAAGATATAAGTCAAGGTTACAGACATTGGATCCAGTGACTATTATGATTAGAGTGATTATTGTTATTACTGTTGTTATTGCATTTATTGTGATTAAATTTATTGTTATTACAATTATTGTTGTTATAATAATAAGATTTATTATTGTTATTGTTATGGCTATAATTATTATGAAGGTTGTATCTAAACCTCAGAATCTATTTGATTTTACATAATATATCTATACCATGCACATATTGACATCCTGAACCATTCTTACAAAAATTTAATTGATGATATTTACAAGGTACTTATTTAATTGATTTTTTATACTTTTAAACAAAGGTGATTAATTTTTTTATTATTGTTCAATTGTTGTAGATTAAGGAGCAGAAGTTATTGATGAAAGTGCCGAAGCAGGTAAAGGATCTTTTTTTTATTATATTTAAATATTTTTTACCATTCATTTATCTTTATTCTTCAATTCCATGAGCAAATTGACATTTTGGACCTATGGCACATTATTTTGTTGCTTTTATTAAATTAATATCATTACCTTAATAATGTCTACAAAGAATTGTTTTATATTTTGCATTTGGAACTGTTGTACTCTATAATTGATTGATCCCAAATTAATAAGACATTTAATTAATAAAATATTAAGTAATAAACAATGTCATCAAAAGAATCTCGTAAAAGATCAAATAGAAGATCCCATAAAAAGCCTAAATAGTAATTGTGAATATTAAATTATAGTTCAACTAGTACATCAAGTATAACTGATGAAGGATCAAATGGAAGCTCTTCAAGTGATGATTACAAACATTATAAATTTCGAAAGGGTGAATACATTAAAGAATATAAAGTAAGAAGACACATTTCAGATGGAACTTTTGGAAGAGTTTTGAAAGTAAGAAGAAAAAATTCAAAATCTTATGCTATGAAGATTGTGAGAAGTAATCATGCTGATAGCGCATAATAAGAGGCAGATATACTTTTTTATTTAAAAAAGAAAGAATTAAATAGATACTTTGTTGAAATAATAGAGAGTTTCTATCATAGAGGATATTATTGTATGGTCTTTGAGAGAGTATTGTTTAAAAATATTGATTTTATAGCTTGGTCCAAGTTTATATGATCTGTTAAGAATGAATTAAAATCGTGGAATTCCAATGAATTTAATAAGATGCATTAGCAGATAATTATTAAAATACATTGGGATTTTACACAATTTAAAATTGACTCACACAGATTTAAAACCAGAAAATATATTGTTTAGTAGGATTCGTTATTTATAGAAAGGGCAAAATGAAATGTAAGAGATATTTATATATAAATTTTGAAGGTATCTACCATAAGATCACAGGATAAAGATTATAGACCTCGGTGGAGCAGTGTTCGATGATGAAGACCATAATTGTATAATTAATACACGTCAATATAGAGCTCCTGAGGTTCAATTGTAATGTTGTAAATGGGATTAAAAAAGTGATGTATGGGGAATAGCTTGTATTATGGTTGAAATGTATACAGGTAGGATTGAGAATTTAAATATTAGGTCATTTGCTATTTTAAACAAGAAAGAATGAATTTGAACATATGGCTTTGGTTGAGAAGATTACAGAATAGAACTTTCCTTATTGGATGGCAAACAACGTAAAAGGAAGTTTGAAACATTTTTTTAATACAAAGAATGTTACAAATGGAAAATACTATTTTTGGTTATAAGGATCAAGTTCTAAGGAGAGTTAACTAAAAGTAAAGAATCAGCAAACTCTAAAGGAAATGATTCTTGATCCATTACTAAGAGATTTATTGTAAAAGATGTTAGAAATAGATCCCAATAAAAGAATTAGTTGTTAAGAAGCTTTGAATCATAAATTCTTTTCTAATTGATCTGAATGATAATTTTTATAATAATAAATTTAAATATTAATTTGAGGATTATTTAAATATTATATATAAATAGTACGTAGTATTGTTGGGTATTTTAGGAATTTAGAAATGAAAGTAATCAATTAATTAAGTAAATGGAAAAAACAAATACTCCTTATTAGGCCTTATTTTAACCATTTAAATTAGGTCTAATAGAAAGAACAGGATGCTTTTCGACAACAGTAGTATCCCCTGGATTAGAATGCAATAACAGAATAACATTATCAGCTATGACAAGAGGCAGATGTGGATAAGATTTAGTTCCTACAGATTAACATATTGAATATTATTCACAAAGAGCAGCATGTGGATTTATTGTTACTGAATCAGCTTCGATAAGTGATCGTTCTTTAGCTTATGGTGGAGCACCAGGAATATTTAATGATGTTTAAGCTTAAGGATGGAAAAGAGTAGTAGACAAAGTACATTCAGTTAAAGGCAATATCTTCATTTAATTACTTCATTGTGGTAGATAAACTCATTCTAGTTTGTAAAATGGTTAAATTCCATTGGCACCATCAGCTATAAGAATTCGAGGCTAGAATTAAATTGTTAAAAAAGACTTTGAAGTTCCTTAAGAAATGTCTTAATAAGATATCAATTAAGTAGTAAGATAATATAGAGAGGCTGCAGAAAGAGCAAAAAAAGTTGGGTTTGATGGAATAGAATTGAATGCAGGACATGGACATTTACCAGATTAATTTCTAAGAAATAGTGCTAATAAAAGAACTGATACTTATGGAGGCAGTGCATAAAATAGATGTAAATTCTTATTAGAAGTTGTTTAATAATTAATAGAAGTATTTGGAGCAAGCAGAATTGGTGTAAAATTAACTCCTATCACTCATCATGCTGATATGAATGATTCAAATCCTTTAGAGTTATATTAAACATTATTAAGAGCATTAAGTAATTTGAAAATTGCATATGTTGTTCTTAAAAATGAAAATGATCCAGATAATTTCTAAGATTTTGGATATCCAGCATCAAAGAAACAAATTCCTTGTGTTTATTCAGCATTTAGAAATTACTTCACTGGATCAATTGTTGCAAATGGAGGAATTACATTAGAAGAAGCAGATGAAGGAATTAGATTAGGAAAATTTGATTTTGTTGCTTTTGGTCAACTTTTTATTTCTAATCCAGATCTTGTTGAAAGAGCTAAGAATGGTTATCAATTAAATAAAAATATAGATTGGGGAACTGTTTTCTTTGGAGACTCTAAAGGATATACTGATTACCCAAAATATCAAGTACCATAAAATGTTTAAAGTGAATTATTAAAACCATTGAAGATTAATGATTTATTCTTGCCAAATAGAATAACAATGTCAGCAATGGATAGAGTAAGAACTCCAGCTCCATATATTCCAACTGAATTGAATGCCAAATATTATGCTTAAAGAGCAACAGCTGGATTAATAGTTTGTGAAGCAACTCCTGTGAGTTAGAGATCTATATCTTATCCAGGATCACCATGTATCTATAATGATGAATAAGCTAAAGGTTGGGCATTAGTAACAAAGGCTGTGCATGATAAAGGAGGCAGATTGTTTTTATAATTATTTCATGGAGGAAGAAAAACTCATTCATCATTATAAAATGGTTTAGAACCATGGGCTCCATCTGCAATTGCAATAAGAGGAAATTGCTATAGTGCTTAAAATAAACCATTTGAAGTACCACATGAAATGACTGATGCTGAAATATAATTAACCTTATAAGAATTTGTTGATGCAGCTAAAAGAGCTAAAACTGCTGGATTTGATGGAGTTGAAATTAATGCTGGTAATGGACATCTACCTGATTAATTTCTTAGAGATAGTTCTAATAAAAGAACTGATTAATGGGGAGGTAGTGTTGAAAATAGATGCAGATTTGTCATTTAACTTGTATAAAAATTAAATGCAATCTATCCAGGTAGAGTTAGTATTAAATTTACACCTATCGGTCATACTGGTGACATGAATGATAGTAACCCTATCTAATTATATACATATCTCTTAACATAATTATCCAAACTCAATTTGGCTTATGTCACATTGGTTGAAGATAAAAGTTAAGAAAATGCTGAAGGTTTTGGTTATCCTGCTTCTGATAAGTAAATTTAAAATCTTTACAAATCATTGAGGCCACATTACAAAGGAATTCTTCTGGCAAATCATTCTATTACTCCTGAAAGAGCAAATCAGGATATTAAAGATGGTTTATATGATGCAGTTTCCTTTGGATAATTATATATAAACAATCCAGATTTGGTATATAGAGTCAGAAATGCTTTCTAACTCAATACTAATTTTGACTTCAAGACCTATTTCGGAGGTGATGAAAAGGGATACACTGATTTCCCTACCTTTGATGAGGAAAAGAAGCAATGAAAGGATTGTGATTATTATATCATAAGTATCAAAAATTATAAATACACATTTACAATATTATATACTATCATCTTTGTTGAAATTTATATTAATTATTTTATTTTATCATTTTCATCTTTCTTTTTACAGTCTTACATATGATATTATCTAATTAATGATTTCCAATTTTTTTTAACTAGAATCCTCTTTTTTCTAAATCTGCATCGAATTAAGTTAACAAAACTATAGAACATTCTATACAAGTAGATTTTTTCCTTTTATTTAAAATTATGACAGATTTTATCAATCCTATTCACCTTTATCTGTCAAATTCATTAAAATATTTTTGAATTCAATACTATTCTCAATTAAGAATTTTAAAAGGCGGGGTTTAATATTAGATATAATGAATGATCAATTTTTAATATTCATTAAATTTATTTGATATCTGATTATAAAAATAAATTCAATAATGTTTTTTATGTTTAATAAATATATTTCCATCTCAACAGAACACATTATTAAATTATTAGTAATTTAAATTTAAAATTTTAGAGGATGAAAATTAAATGTTATTAAACAAAATTTAAAATAAAAAAAAATAATGAAGAATAAATGTAAAATTCTTTAATTAAAAATTTTATTATCTTCAATTAAGATTTTGATTTAGAAAATATTTTTTCATACAAGAAATAATTTTTATTTATAAAATATTTTATATTATCAGTTATTAATTTAAATAATGAATAATTAGTCTTCAAAATCGGTAAGATTCAATGAGGGCCATAAGGTGTTATAGCCTGTAAATACAAATACAACTAGTTCAGGATCAAGCAAAGTATCTAAAGTCACATCAGCTATTCAAGAGCTGAGAACATCATTTAATAATCAAGCATAAAAGCTAACATCATCAAGAATGTCAGATTAATTGAATGAATCAGTGGCTACAGTAACAAGAAGTCCAGGACATTCATGTACACCAAGTATTTGTTAACCATGTTAACCAATGTGTTAACCTATGTATTAATCTGTCTGTTAACCATAATATGTATGTTAACAATAACAGATGTGTGCTCCTTAGGCATATGTAGTTTAAGGAGGGAATGATTAAAAACACTTAGAAAAAGAAATAAAGAAGTTGAAAAAATAAAATAAGAAATTGAAAGAAAGCAAAGAAGAAATAGTGATTTCAACAATAGCTGAGACTCCAAAAAGATAAAGACCATAATAACATGTTTAGGATCCAGAAATAGATACAATAAAAAGAGAAATTTAGGAAATGGAGAGGATAATAAGATAGATGGAATAATAACCTAAGCATTAAAGTAACTCAGAGATAGAGGTTTATTTGGAAGACAATAAAAAGTGTCTAAAGAAAATGTGCAAAAAAATAAAATCATTAGAAAAGGAACTATATGAAGTAGGTCGATAAAGGGATGAAGCATTAATAATAAAATAATAGTTAGAGAGAGAAAATTAAGAAATGTTTGACAGAATAGGGGAATTAGAATCATTGTTAAAAGTTGCTGATAAAAAGTAATTCAATTATAATTATAATAGAGTATTCGACTTAACAGTATAATTAGAAAGATAAAATGGATATGTAAAATAATTAGAAGATGAAGTAGAGAGATTGAGAAAGAAGAAGAAGAAGAAATAAATAGAAATCTAAGAGAGAGTTGTTGAAAAGATAGTAGAGAAACCAGTAGAGGTAATTAAAACAGTTCACGTTAATTAACCTCAATAAGTGTAAGTACATGATTAGAAACCAATTGAAATAATTAAGGAAGTGATTAAGGAAGTGCCATCAGAACCTAAGATAGTGGAAAAGATCGTTGAAATACCAAAAATTGAATATGTTTATTAACAAGTTCCTTAATATATTGAAATTCCAAAAGTTTAAACAGTTGAAGTACCTGTAGTTTAAAGAATTGAAGTTCCTTATGAAGTTCCTTATTATAGAGATGTTCCTTACGAAGTAATTAAGGAAGTTCCTTATGAAGTGATCAAAGAGGTGATTAAGGAAGTTCCATATGAAGTGATTAAAGAAGTTATTAAAGAAGTTCCTTATGAAGTCATTAAAGAAGTGCCAATTTACATAGAAGTTCCTGTTGATAGAATTGTAGAAAAAAGAGTTGAAGTTCCAGTTGATAGAATAGTAGAAGTTCCAGTTGATAGAGTTGTTGAAGTACCTGTTCCTTATGAAGTTCCGTATCCTTATGAAAGAGTTGTTGAAGTCCCATATGAAAGAATTGTGGAAGTTCCTTATGAAAAAGTTGTTGAAGTTCCCAGAGATAGATATGTAGATAGATATATGGACAGATACATTGATAGACCAGTTGATAGATATGTTGAAGTACCAGTAGAAAAGAGAGTTGAAGTTCCTTATGAAAGAATTGTTGAAGTTCCTTATGAAAAAATTGTAGAGGTTCCAGTTGAAAAGATAATTCATGTACCTGTAGAAAAGATAGTTGAGGTGCCAGTTGAAAAAATAGTTGAAGTTCCTGTTGATAGATTTGTAGAAAGATATGTGAGAGATGATGCAGAATTAGATATGCTTAATATTGAAAATAGAGAGTTATAAAGAATTATTGGTATTTGGGAAGATAGAGCATATAAATTAGAAAATGAAATCATTAAAGAAAGAAGAATATCAGATGGTTTGAGATTAAATATAGATGAATTAGAGTTTTTGGTTGAAAAGGGTAGGGCTTTCAATAGAGATCAATAAGAATAATTCGGAAAATATTTGAAAGAATTAAAAGCAAAATATGAAGGCAAAATTATTGAAGCAAGAAAGGGAGTTGTCATTTAACATAAATTTTAACCTGCTGAAGTATAACAAATCATACCTATTTCTACAGGTATTTCTTAAAATTTACCTTAATTTGGTGGATAAATGCCTAACTAATGATTTATTGTATAAATTCGATAATACTTCATTATATTATTTTATAAATTAATCTCTTTTAAGATCTAATCTTACTCAATAATAAAATTGATATAAATATTAAAAAAAAAAGTTATTATAATCATTATTGCAACCAGTTATCAGGAATTATTTGAAGAAGATTGTCATCTTCAGTATAATTCAACAATTTTCCATTTTACCAATGTCCGACTCTTTTTTTTCCATCAGGATAGATCATAACTCCTTTCCCATGTTATTTACCATCTTTCCATTAACCTTAATATTATTTGGAATCAGGCCAATAAAATATTCCATATCCTTATTTTCTATCATTCTAATATTCACCATCATAACATTTGCCATCCTACCAAATGTACTTTCCTCTTCCATGCATTTGATTACAGATCCAACTACCGGAGTAAGACTGGAATTATTATCTATCATCATACCCTTCCATCAGGCCAATCATATCTTCCAGTCCCATGTATTTTATTATTCTTCCATTCTCCAACATAAACACATCCTTGATACCATTTGTAACATCCTTTACCAGATTTTTTACCTTCTTTAAAATATCCTTCATATATAGAACCATCTGGCCAAGATTCCATACCAAATCCATCTGGTTTATTATATAAAAATTGACCTTCAAAAATTGGTCCATTTTTATAGTTATAGATTCCTTTACCATGCATCAAATTATTCAAAAAATCACCTTCATAATAATCTCCATTTTTTAACCATAATTTTCCATATCCATTAGCTTAACCATCCTTAGTTTATCCGAAAAATTTAGAATCATCATCCATTTACAATTCTTCTGATTTGTAACATTCAGATTGTATAGTATGTTAGCTTTCTTTTTTCATCTTTAAAAATTATATGCTTTTTTCTTCCAATGTTTTATTTATAGTAGTAGAAGGTGGATTATCTATAAAATTTTTATATTGATTCTATATTACTTGGATCACTTTCGAAACTATCTTCAAGATCTTCCATATACATACAGTTCTTATGATCTGTAACCACATTAGCAAGAATTGATTCATTCTCATTATTAATTTAGCATTAAGAACACTAAATACCCATATAAATTATATTAAATTATTTAAAATATTTTCACTGATGAAAGGATTTGACAATCAAAATATCATAAAATGTATAAATATCATAAAAATAATTTCATAAATACGGTAGTTAGAATTCTGATTATTTAAAATAAGGCTAATAATATAATAAAATTATATTACAGTTTAATATTTTAGATCTTATTAAGAATATGTTCTTCTCTTTGGATAGGTTGGCATATCATTAGAATTAAGGGAATCTGTATTTGTATGAGTTTAATGAATCATTCTTTAATAATAAATGGGTGTTAACTTACCAGATTATTTCGATTATTAACTGGACAAAATAGATTTGTCTAATAATATTTAAGTTGAATCTCTTGTTACATTTTTATATTATTAAAGTTTTCTCAATATAGATTTTGGCAAATGATCTCCAGATTAATCTAAAATTTCATCTCTGTCATTTTTATCATTTTTTATTGTTGAGATATTTGTAAAGTTGCATAAATTGCCTTATTACTATTATTATTAGAATAAACTTAGAATTCCTTCTTCAAAACTTCTACCACCTGTATAATCAATTGATTATTGATTATCATTCATAAAATCAAACTGAATATCAAATTATTATTTTGCTTTTTTGATAAATTTTGATTATTGATTTTTTAATTATAATAAATCCTTTTGTTTTTTATTTCTAGGTGATATTAATTAATTTATTTTATTATTCTTAGTTTACACTTCACTAAATATTTTTTATCTAACTTGATTATCAATTAAACTTAAATTTTTATGCCATTTCATATGATTTTATTCTATTTTAGGTAAAGTTATAATGGAACTATGATGAGGTAAAGAATGTCTTTTTATTCTCTTTTTTAATAATAATTCATCATCACTTTTCTTTTTAGTATCCTCTAATTTTTACTTCATCTAAGTTATAAAATCTTATGTTTCCACATCTACTTTTTAAACACCTTCATAATCTTATTTTAATTCACTCAATTTTCTTCTTGCTTATTAAACTTATAAATTATTATCTTATTCTATATCGTCATATGGTAATTTCATTATTTCTTTAATCTTTTCAAATCTCTCTATCTTACTCTTACTTTAATCATTAATCTATTGTATTAATTCTTCTCTATTAGATACAAAACTTAAATGTGATATTAAACTTTTATAATATATAGGCAAATAGCCTTCATCTAAGTTTTTTCTAACTTTCATTGCAACTTATGTAAATTCTAAAATTTTAATATAATATTTATTACATTCTCCAACTTCTTCATCAAGAACTGATTTTTAGAACTCTTCTAAATCAATCCATTCTACATTAATAATACTTTTATACTGCTTTTATCTTCATCAATCTTTTCGAAAAGCATTCTTACTTAATTTCTATTTATACTCATTCCACTCTTCACACAGATATCATATAATTTATCAATTGCTAATTTATCTATAAATACTTTCTAATTTTCAATACTTTCTTTCTTTTTGTCCAAATTCTCAAATATAACTTACGCTCTCTCTTACTATTTGATTTCTTCTGGTAAATACAAATAATTTGGTTTTACTTTTTCAGGAAATCTAATATAAACATTTAAATTTACCTTTTCTTATACCAATCTAAGATATCTGAAGTCTATAATTTAGATCTTTTCATTATTAGTTTTTTATTTTTTATTATTTATTAAATAATTATTTATATATCAAAATTGTTCATCAAAAGTATTTGTTTATTTTTACAAGTCATTTTTTTTAAGTCATAATTACTGAACTCAAATTAATCATACAATTAATTTTTTTAGAGCTTCAGTTTTTATCAATAAATTCAATTTCAAGATTTAGGCAAAAAAAATTTATTGAGTTTAAAAATAATTATATTTATTACATAAAATAATCATGAATAAATTTGAAGACGATTTAAAATATGCTTAAAAAGCTCATGGTAATGAATTTTTAAATTGGTTATAAATTGTCAGCTTTGAACTCATAAAATAAAGAGAGTATTGCTATGGTTAAGAGTTTTTAAAATTCTAGCATCAAGTATATGAACTAATTTTCAAATAAGATGGAATATTAAATAGTAGTTTTCGAACTACATAAATGCGATTTGGATCTATAGAAGATACACTGTTTTTTATCAAAATTTTGAATATACTTTCACCAAATGAATAATCATTCTATTAATCATTACCATCTGAATATCCATATAATCCAGTTTAAATTGATATTTTGCCTGCTCATTTATAATTATTTTTGAAGGATCCTTCTATTGTTAATATGAATTCTCAATTCCAAACTTTTCAAGAGATTTTCTAAGACAATATTTTAGTTGAAAAAAATCAATTAAAATTTTGTGTTAGCGCTTAAATGATGTTTTGGATTTATTTATTAAATGGAGCTGTAAATTTTAAAGAAAGCGCTTTACATGTAACAGATAATAGTTAAAAAGTTCTTGATTGTGCTTTTAGTAAATGCAAAATGAAATTTAATACCAAAGACTTTTTACTTAAATAACTAACTTTTAATCCTTACTTAATCTTGATAAGAAGAATTATTGAATATATGGTTAAGTAGATTAAACCAGATAGACCTATTTAAAATAATTAAAATAGATAAGTTACTATATTTAAATTTCAATAAATGATAATTTTACTTTAAGAATATTCTATGTATGAACATTTATATGTATAGAAATTACTTGATTTTAATCTAACTAATGAATAATAAAAATTATTTTACAAAATCAAACCAAGTAGTGTGATATTAGATACATAAATGATGATGGTATTTCTAACCATATTTTTTAACAATTTATACGGATAAGATTTAGAAGCAACATACTCATAGTTTAAGCATTTTATCAAAAATAGTGATATCTTTAACAAGCAAAGTCAAATATTTTATTAAAATAGAGGATTCTTTTTTGAATGTGGAAGATAAAAACAATAAATCACTTATCAATAAGGATTATATAAATTTTTATAAAATTCATTTGAATTATACCATAACGAAAGGTAATGCAATTAAATTTCCTTACTTTCACATTTATCTACGTATGTTTTATTTCTAAGATAGTAATTTTCTGCTTATGAGATTTCTATTTACGATTAAGTATTGATATTTGATTAAGCACTAATTTCTTGTTTAGTATCCTAAAATACAATATTAAATTATCTTTCTTAACAATAAAATTTTTAATATAAAAGCAACAATCCAATAACTCGTTTTATATTAACTGAACTATAACCTATTTATCAAATACTTAAAAATAAATTCGGACAATGTCCTCAAGCAATACTATTTAAAGAATTTAAACCTTAGAATTTATTAAGATGCTTAGAATTAAAATTTAATTCACATTTTTATTAAATAGACTTTCATTTTAGAGAATTAAAAAAATATAGAAATGAAATGAAAAATCTATTGAGAATATATTATCCATTTTATACTAAATTATTAATGACAATATTTAAATGCATTAATAATTTAAGTTATATAAATGATTCTGAATATCAAGGTATCATGCATCTACTTACTTTTATATATTCATAAGACTAGAATTCCTTTTTTTGTGATTTATTAAAATCTTAGAAAAATTAACCATTTCAAATTCCTGCTTATTATGAAGTTAAGAACTTTTGTGACATATATGTCAAAGATAGTAAAGAGGAAGAATTTTTGATAAAACAAAATGAAAATGTTGAAAAATGGATTTAATAAATCATTTGCACATTAATGCAATTTTAATAACAAAAGAACATTAAAAATGATAGAATTGTATAATATTTAGGAGAGTAATTTGAAATTCCAATAGCTTCAATAAAAATAATTCCAATTAAAAATTTAAGTCCATCAAAGAGTACTGGAAGATTGTCTAGAAAAAAAATGTATATATAATTAGTATAATTTAGTTTAATAAATTAATGGAAAGCTCCTCTTAGAGATTATGAATTATATTTCCTCTTAATTTTGATGTGGTATTTTAGCATATGTATAGATAAATTAAAAGGCTAACAAAAAAATGAATATCCTTCAACCTAATGGCCAAGAAAGCTAGCTTCACCATTAAATCTTTTAATTGTGTCAATTTTAACATACATTGTCATAGCCTTAATTTTCATGCTCATTTGACCTATATTTATTTACATTTATAATTTTAAATTAATAATCACTTTAATTAGTATGAGTGAATAAACTGTCAGTTCAACAGCAAAAAATATTTAATATATTGTAACAAAATAATTCACTTATGTCGCTAAAGAGCTGAAATCCCTTGTTTCTATAACTAGACCTTAAATCCGTTCAATATCATCGACATGTTGTCAATCATATTCATAACTTACTGGCACTATTCTAGTTTTTTCATTATTTCTATAAATTCCTTTTCTGAAAGAGGCCCATATCTATCTTTACTCTTTTTCTTCAACTTTTTAGCCTTTTAAATTTTCTTTAAACATTAAATATCTCCCTCTTCATCAGAAGGATATTTCTTTTCATCGTTAACATATTTAAAATCTCCAAAATTAACATCAAAAGAGTCATTTTCATTTTAAAAACAATCATCTTGAATAGAAGGTTCAGGACTTTGCATTCTGAATAAAGTTTTATTAAAATTCAATTTAGAAAGGTATTGATGACATTCTTCTTGAATCAGATCATTATTTCCTTAAGGTTGAGGTAAGTTGTCGTATAAGAACGCGCTGATATCCATTAATGATTTTATAAAAAATATAAATTATCAATTGAAAGATATTCAAATTCAGCCCTTATGATGACTGAGTTGATTTAATTATTAAATCTTGATTTTAAACTATTTCCGATAATTAGATGCGTATTAATTCTAAAATCAAAGAATTAAAATTTAATATCAAAGCACACTAATCTCAGTGAAATATTTATAATAAAATATCTAAAAACATCTATTTATTATAATAAATATAATTCTGAATACTATTCTAAATGCATAATTTGTTATCAAGTAAGTTCATTTATTCAATGAATATTTAATATTTAAAACTACGAAACTATATACTAAATTTTTATTTAAAACATTTTTTGTATTAATTAATTGCTTTCTTATATAGAGAAATTGTAAATATTCAAGAATTAAAAGATGTTGAATATTTTTATTAAATTTTATTTTTAAAGAATAAAAAATAATTATAATTTATAAATAAAGATTTAATTTTTAATTGAAATACTTAAAGATCTATTATTCATTGATTTAATATTGATAGAATTGCAAATTTAAGATTTTTTTGATTTTACTTTTGATTTATATAAAAATATTGTAAATTCTAAACTATTCGTCATTCTTGTTGATAAATTCGTCAAAGTTAAATTTATATGATTGTAATACTTTAAAAATGAAAACAAGATACATTTTAGATAATGAACAATACTTTACATCTTTTAACAATATATAGATTAAATTAAATTCTTTTCAGTTTAACAGAAGAAAATAAAGTTCTCATTACTATATTCCTCTTCTTATGAATTTTAGTGATAATAGTAAGTTAATTTTCATTAATTTTTTGATGGTATGAAATGGTTAGTCAAATCTTGATAGGTTAACTACACGATCTTAATGTGAAATAATGTTATTGATTGAAATAAAACTAAAAATTTCTCTCTTCTTCAATTCATTTTATAATGAAATATCATTTCTATTTTCTAAATCTCTACTATAATTTATTGCCATAAACCAAATATATCATAGTATAATTAACTGACTCTCTCTTTTAGATTTTAAATTTCTGCAATAAATTACTTAGTGCTCCTATTGATTAATTTAAAAATAAAGTAAATATATAAGTTCTCATTAAACCTATATTAATTAACATATAAATTTATTATTTATTTATTATAAATTATCTAATGGGATAGAACATCTATTTTTAATAAGAAATAATCTATAGTTAAGTTTTACATGTAAATTTTTGAATTTAGATACACTTACTTATTAAAAAAAAAAAGTTAGAATTTTTTCTATATTTAAACTTTTCATTATCATCATACAATTTTATATTTATTAGTGACTTAATAAGACTACTTAATTTCAATAATAAAATAATCTTAGGTAACAATTTAATAAGATCATGGAAACAAGAGCAGTAATTTAAAATTATGAAAATAAACCGAATTGAGAAATTATTCAAATTTCAACAAATCATAAAATGTATATAAACCTATTAGAAAACTCTAATTTTGTATAAGAACTGAAATTATTTAATTTATGAATGATCAATTGAGTATCTTTATAAAGACAAAAGAATATATTTGGAGTAATTGATTTTATTTTATAAAACATATTACTTCCAAAAACCTTTAAAATGTAAAGAAATAATTTATCTAAAGGATTACATCTAAGACTTTCAGTCATATTAGAAGTAGACCTTAATCAGGCATCATCTATGATACTAAAAAACTTGAGAGAGTGTCGCCTAATGGTTTAAAGATGATGATTCCTGGAGTAGGTGAATTGAATGACTTAGATAAATTTGTATTGAAACCATCCCCTAATAAATTTAGAACACTATCTACAAGAAAAACTAATGTAATTAATGATAGTTCAGTTACACAAAGCAAAACTAATCATACAGAAATTGTAAAGTATTTATTTCAACTATATTTGAAAGAAATTCACCAGTCGTATAAGACTTAAGTAAAAAAATACCGTTAAATATGGCTAAAGATAAAGTAATCAATTTAATTTATTTAAATAGGATGATTTATATACAGAAACTGTGTATTTGAAAGATATTATAAATAAGTTAACTTAAGAAAATTATGATCTAAAAGCGAAAATGAGGTTTTTAAGTAAAAATACTGAGAGAATGTAAACTGTAGTTCAAAATGTAGGAGGATTTTTATAACAGAAATATGTTGCTGATAAATAAGACTTAGCATTAATGACTAAATTGGGAATTAGTGAAGTATAATATTAATTATAATTCTTTTAGAATTTATTAACAATAACTTTAAAGAAACAAATCAAAGAATTACGAAGTTTGATTAAATAATAGAATGAAGAGATCTAAAATTTAAAACATGATATAAAATATACTAAAATATAAGAGTTAGAGAAAGAAATCAATGTATTTGAAGAGGAAACACTTAGATTAAGAACTCTTTTAGAATAATCTTAGAGAAATGAGTAGATAATTCAAATGACTCATGATTTTAATTAATTTGAGGAGAAATTCTATATTTAAATGCAAATAATAAATTCTCTTAAACAGGAAAATTCATTCTATTAAGGTTAAATTGCAATAGAATAGGAAGAAAAATTTAAACTTTAAAATTAGATAGATACCGATTAAAAAGTTTTAAATAAATAAAAATAGGTGATTGATGATCTTTAATAAACTCTTAAAGATAAATTAGTATATATTGATGGACTTTAATAAGAATTAGATGCATACAAAGATACAAATTAAAATCTTATTTAAAAAGCAAATAAATTAGATAATAATTAGTTAAGAATAATAGGATTAGTTAAAATTGAATAAGAATTAAGAAAGGAACTTTAATAGAAAACAAGAGATATAGAATATTTAGATAAAACAACGACTGAGTTGAAATAAAAATTGAATGAGAAATTATCAATGGAGGTAAAGATGAAAGATTAATTGTAAGAAGAATTAAAGAAACTTAAATTAGCTTATGAAGAACTAGATGAAAAATATAAACATTTATTATTAATAAATGCTTAGTCAAGATTAAAAGAGACTGTTCCTTCAATTTAAAATAGATAGGCTCCAACTGCAGCAACTCTTAATCTTAAGATTTAGAGACCATTAAATTAAAATAATACTCCAGATAGTAAAGAGAACCATTTTTATTAATTGANAGAGAATGTAAACTGTAGTTCAAAATGTAGGAGGATTTTTATAACAGAAATATGTTGCTGATAAATAAGACTTAGCATTAATGACTAAATTGGGAATTAGTGAAGTATAATATTAATTATAATTCTTTTAGAATTTATTAACAATAACTTTAAAGAAACAAATCAAAGAATTACGAAGTTTGATTAAATAATAGAATGAAGAGATCTAAAATTTAAAACATGATATAAAATATACTAAAATATAAGAGTTAGAGAAAGAAATCAATGTATTTGAAGAGGAAACACTTAGATTAAGAACTCTTTTAGAATAATCTTAGAGAAATGAGTAGATAATTCAAATGACTCATGATTTTAATTAATTTGAGGAGAAATTCTATATTTAAATGCAAATAATAAATTCTCTTAAACAGGAAAATTCATTCTATTAAGGTTAAATTGCAATAGAATAGGAAGAAAAATTTAAACTTTAAAATTAGATAGATACCGATTAAAAAGTTTTAAATAAATAAAAATAGGTGATTGATGATCTTTAATAAACTCTTAAAGATAAATTAGTATATATTGATGGACTTTAATAAGAATTAGATGCATACAAAGATACAAATTAAAATCTTATTTAAAAAGCAAATAAATTAGATAATAATTAGTTAAGAATAATAGGATTAGTTAAAATTGAATAAGAATTAAGAAAGGAACTTTAATAGAAAACAAGAGATATAGAATATTTAGATAAAACAACGACTGAGTTGAAATAAAAATTGAATGAGAAATTATCAATGGAGGTAAAGATGAAAGATTAATTGTAAGAAGAATTAAAGAAACTTAAATTAGCTTATGAAGAACTAGATGAAAAATATAAACATTTATTATTAATAAATGCTTAGTCAAGATTAAAAGAGACTGTTCCTTCAATTTAAAATAGATAGGCTCCAACTGCAGCAACTCTTAATCTTAAGATTTAGAGACCATTAAATTAAAATAATACTCCAGATAGTATCAATTAAGACAAAAATTAATAGTAATAAAAATTTAAGGTAATCAAAAAGGATGATGTAGAACATTTAGGGTTAGAATTAAATTATCGATTAAGAACTAAAAAAATAACTTTATAAGATGCAATTGAGAGATATTTATTTGACAATAAAAATAAAAAGACAGGAGAAATAAAATTAAAAGAGATATCAGAAAGATTGTAAAGAGAACCATTTTTATTAATTGATGAAGATTCAGCATTATTAGTTGCAAGATATCTTACTGAAGATAACTCTTAAGAATTTGTAGTTTATAATGATTAATTAACATAATCTACAACTATTGTTAGAAGCATCTTGTAAAAATTGGTGGGAACCTTTGAAATTTTAACTATAGAGATTGAGACTTTAAAAACAAAAGAAATAACACAAGTATATATTTATTCAAATTATAAGGTTATTAGTAAATATAAAAATAGTTTGAAATAATATTTTGATTAATTAACAAGTAAATATGAAGGATTGTTAGAAAGAAAATAAATTATTGAAACATTTGAATATATGGATATCGACTTAACTTCTGAATAGTATGATTTCCTATTTTTGAAATTATTCTCTTATTCTAATAATACTTAGATATTTCCTTATATTAGAATTTTTGAGATATTTTAAGAATTATAGATAGAGAGAAGTAAAATACATTTAAAATAAGAATAGTTGATAGTGATAAGAAGAAAAAGTCTAAAAAAAAAGACTTTAAAGATTAAGCTGAAAATAAAAATAAAAAAGTAGAAATATTTACAAGACGATAGTCTATGGAACTAGCTAATTGAGTATATTTCTATTAATCTTTAATTTATTGTTTTCAAATAAAAGAAATCATACTACTTCTGACAACTATTGTGTTAGCTTATCAAAATAAAAACATCTTTCATTTTCATTAATATATTCCCATTCCTGCCAAAAATTATCAAAATAAATTCTAACAAAACCTATTTTACTATCTAATTCAAATTATCCTAAATCTTTAAAATACTCATTAATTTACAATGGAGTAATTTATTGACTATTCTTGATAATCTAATAATGATAGGATAATGAATTTTCATGTTTGCACATTGAATCTAGTCTATTATTTGGTAATTTAAAATAAACCAAAGAAAGAGTAATATTCCTTAAGAAACAAAATGCTTCAATATCTTTACTTAATATAATTAACAAATCTTTGGCAGCACTTTATGATAACTTAAAATCGTTATCCTCAATTTTAATTTAATATTTATCATCAAATAACTTTTCTGCAACAAATAATTAAAATTTCCCTTTCTCTAAGCTTAATTATATCCAACCAAAAACATCTTATTAAATTAATTAATCTTATTGTTCAGAAACATTGAATAAATTTAGAGATAAAGGATACTTTATTTTAAGTTAATTTAACTTTAATACAATATTGATAAATCTATCTTCTTCAATTTATATTGTATACAATCCAAATATAGCAGGCAATAAAGTATTACCATTTTTAGATTTAATATATTCAGTTTAATAACGCTTACAAATGTTCATTAATCCTCCACCTTTTGTTAAAAGTAATTTATGTTATTTTGAAATTATTTCTATAGTAAAATAATTATCATAAGTTAAAAAAATAGGTCCAAAAGATGACGGTAATTTTGTATTGAATATATTTTTTGTATTTTATTATATTCTTAAACTAGTTCGAAGTTGATTTATGTCAATATTTAACATCTAGCTAAAAAGATGAATAAGTGTGTTGCTTGCATAACTGTAACAATTTATAACTCTTTTATAATTAAATTCATCTACATAATCATTTAAACACAAATTCTAATATTATAATCAATAATAATAATACATTAAAATTCTTATATTTTTAATCTAATTCTTTAAAATCATCCTACAAATATAATGAATATTTAGTTATATGAGTAAAATTGAATGGTTTCAGATTTTTATAGGATGATTAATTATTTTGAATACATTAATTAATAGCATTTTTAATAGTTAATAAAATAATGAATAGTTCTTAATTATTTTTGATTAATTTAGTTTAAAATCCACTTCCAAAAACAGAATTGATTGAGATTTCTGATGATATTTATTTTTCACTAAGTACTTATTTAACTGTATATCTAAGTTTATTATTATTGTTGCATACACTAATTTCAAATCCTGAGTCTATACTCATTTATCCAATATCATCGAACTATTAAAAATAAATTGATACATTTTATTTTTGTAAAAGTTTATCCTTTAATTTACCACTTTGATTTGTTTTTTTCTTTCCCATAAGCATATTGTATAAGTACTTTTTTACAATAGGATCATTAATTCTAATAAAAAAAAGCAAGATTCCTCCTAAAGGATAGATGATTGGAAGATAATAATAATAATCTTTACCAGAATATAATTCACTCCAAAATATAATGCAGGATGGAAACATATATGTTACTATAAATACTGTAGTATATAAGATATTAACAATCTTAAACTCTTTATGATATTTCTTATGGAATTTTTCTGAATCTTTATTATAAAAAGTGGTTTTGATTAATGATTTTTCAATGGTAATGAAAATAAGTAATATTAAAACACTTATAGTTATGACTGCTAAAATAATACTCAAAGATTTTGATGATGATGATGCTAATTTTAGACCACAAACTCCAACAAAGCTAAATAATTATCTTTTATACTTTATTTAAACATCATTTATGAGAAACATTGTCAAAGTAAAAATTATTGAAAATGCAAAAGAGAACATCTCCATGTATTGAAAATATTTAGTAAAATTATAGTTCTAAGTTTTGAGTGAACAGTATAAATTTATTGGAAAATAAACATTATAGAGTATATATTAAGAGGAGAAGAATATCTCAATAAAACCTAAAAATGAGCAAAAATTAGAAGATATTATAAACACAGCACTAATTTAAATATCTTAATCTTCAATGTAAAATTGAGCAAAAAACATCAGAAATGTAATAATCTAATAAAATTCTTTATCAATACAATTTATGCAATGGCCATTCTTTAAATAATACTTCCAGGGTTTTTGCTTAATCTTGGAGTTTTGAAAAATGTCCATAAAATGATAGAGCAGCCTACCATTGACAATAAGCACAGAATTATCACAAATACTCTCACAATCAATTATTCTGATTATTACATTTATTCATATTTGATTTGAATATAGAATATTTCAATATAAAAATCAAAACAAGAATTGTAAAAATTACATATTATCATTAAAAAATGTTTGTAAGATACACAAGATATGCCTTTTCATCATTCCCATCTCCATTGGTTTCAGTACAATATTTGAAATAAAATCTTAATAAAGTCAAAGTGTTAGGTAAAAATAGAAGCTTAAAATAGATTGTTCATGGTACCTTCCATAAATGAATCGAAATGCAGAATTAGAATATAAAAAATAACATATTCCTGGAGCTATTCGTTTTGATATTGATGCAAATAGTCTGTAAGAAACAAGTTTACCACATATGCTTCCAAAAAAAGAAGATTTTGAGAGGTACATGAATTATGTAAAAAAGATCTGTTTCTGATATGGGAATTAGTAATAATGATTAAATAGTTGTATATGATGGAATGAATATCTTTTCATCTGCACGAGTGTATTGGCAATTCAAATATTTTGGACATCAGGATATAGCTGTTTTAGATGGTGGTTTTCCAGCTTGGGTGAGAGATAATTGTGCTGTTTCTGATGCTCCACCATTAATAAAGGAAGCAAATTATAAGGCAACAGTTTAACCACATATGTTAAGAGATCTAAATTTCATAATAAAAAATATAGAGAATTAAAATAAAGGAAAGAAAGGAGATTAAGTCTTAGATGCTAGACCAGGTCCAAGATTTAATGGAGAAGTACCTGAACCTAGAGCTGGATTATCAAGTGGTCATATGCCATATTCTACTTCATTACCTTTTAGTCAATTAATTGATTAAACAACAGGATTAATGAAAAATGTATAATTATTTAATTAAAGGTATTTAGGTAGAAGAGATCAAATAAATATTGAATAATCTGAATGTTGATATTAATAAAAATATTGTATGTTCATGTGGATCAGGTGTTACTGCAGCTATTATTTATGTTGCATTAGAAAGATTAGGATTAAAAAATATATCATTATATGATGGAAGTTGGAGTGAATATGCTGCCACTAAAGATGTGGAAATCAGAAAGAAATGAAATTTATAATATATTTAATAAATTTAATGAGAATATTTAAATAAGCTTTTGAGAGTATTCAAGGAAAAAAAGGAGAAGATGACAATAAATCAGGTTCGAAAGGAACATTTTTTATTGAAGAATAATTTATGACTCCAGAGTTTCTATATAAATAAAACCATAAAGAAGTTTAATAAGGAACTTAAAAGAAAATACATTTAACGAAATAATTTTTTATAACAATGTCCACTATGGAAAACAAATTTATTTTATCTCCAATTAAATAAATTAATATGGTTGACTAATTAGTTGGAATGTATTAAGAATGTGTATAATAATATGATACTCTCATGGATCCCATTAAATATTACTTTTTAGATAAAATCAGATATATTGTTTAATAAGCTGATAATTTTACATAAAGAGAACCAAGATCACTTTAATCTTCAGATAGAAAAATGTATTATTCTAATATTATCTATTAGTCAATCACCAATTTAAGTTATGAGCAATGATATTTCATATTTTAAAGATTTTGAAGATTTCAATGGAAGAATCGATAAACCTACAGAATATGCTACTCCTAAAAATGAAGATTAATATCAATAAATTGATAATAAAAAACTAGTATAATAAATTTAAACTTTTATTGAGGAAGGCAATAAGAATAAAGAAAATCCAGATATTATTATAAAGAATCGTGAGTCACCATAAAATTAAATAACTGAAACTAAATTATAATTAAAATTAGAAGATTTCACTCTAAAAAAGAGATCACCCAAAATGGAATTTAGAAATGAAAATAATGATACACATATACCAAAATTACTTCTCAAAGAAGAATAATAATAAAATAAATAAACTGTTGTTGAATCTCAATTACAAAATTAATCTAAATCAATTCAGGATAGATTATTGGCCAGATAAAAAAGTTAAAAGAAAAAAGAAATTTGATTATTTATTTTTTTTATATAAATGGTACGCTAATTTAAGCGCCATAATATATAAATTAATGAAAAAGAAAAGACAGTCACCATAAGACGATTTAAAAAGTATTAAAAAATTACCAAATGCTTATGATGATTTAGAAAACACTCAAAGTAATGTGACTGATCTAATTAAAAAAATGAAGTTTAGAGAATTAGAAGAATATGAAATTTAATAATTTATAATATCTCCTGATGAATAAAAGTTTCTAATGATCACTGGTTAACCTGGATGTGGTAAAACTATGCTCTTAACTAAATGTTTAAAATTATGGAAAAATAATTATACTACTATATATATAAATGCTATGCAATGTAAAAATTATACAGAATTTTTAAATATTTGTAAAAAGTAAATGAATCTTAAGAACTCTCTTGGCAAATAATAACATCGTAATATTTTTATAGATAAACTTAAAGATTTGAATGCGTAATATATATATACATAATTTTATTTAGCATTATCATTATTGATGAATTTGACAATTTATTTAAAGTAAGTGAAAAAGAAGCCTTTGATTTATTCTCCTTGTCTAAATATGCTATCATTATAGGAATCAGCAATGATATAGAGTTTCTATAAACTTAATCTGTAAGATATAAATTTTAGCTCCCTTAATTTAAAAATTTAATTCTCAAACCTTACACAATATAGCAGTTATAAGAATTAGTTAAAGATAATTTAAAATAAATGGAAATATTGTATATTTATTATTTATTTAGAAAATATGATGAGAATGCAATAAAGTTACTTACAACTAAAGCTTATAATGATAAAGGAGGTGATATGAGAAATATAATAGATAATGTTAAAAGAATTTTAAGAGAAAAAGATGAAATGACAACAGATGCTGTCAACTAAGAAATAGGTATGAGTGTTATTGATAACAAAATGAAGAGTGTTGTTACTACATTAACTTTACATTAATAATTAATACTCTTAGGGATTACTGCATTATTAAAAAAAGAGTCAATTTAACTTGAAATAGATTTATAAGATCTAATCAGAAAAGTCAATGAAATTAAATACAAACTAAGCTTGCCATTAAGTGTAGATGTAGAAGAGGAAATTAATTTATTGAAAGATTATAACCTACTTACTACTAAAGAAGTGAAACAATAAAAAATGGGTTTTAAAATCACTGTAAAAAAGATACAATGCAAGTTCACAGCTGAAGAATTGAAATATTAATTATCTGATCTAGATGCATTTAAAAACATTTTACAATAATTATGAATTTATTTGATAATTAATCATTAGTAAAGAATCTCGATCTCTATTGTAGGCCACAATATCGTAAAAGAACATACAAGAAGGAAAGTAAATACAAAGTTTATTCACTATCTAAAACTTATAAAAAACTAAAACCTAATAATTCATTTTAAGAATTAAAATAAGGTGCATATGAGGAAAAATCTATAAATTAAAGTTGTCATTGTAATGAATGTGGAGGCAATATTCGTAAGAAGCTGTTAATTAAGAATGAAAATGATTAAAATACTATTGATAAGCCTATATAAATAAAATATCATGAATTAGATAAAACTCCTAAGAATCAAGAAAATTTACTTAAATCCAGTGGAACTGCATCCATGTAATACTTAAATAAAATTTTAGTCATTCAACAAATAATAATAATATTATCAAATCCAAATTCAAACCTATGTCTTCAATTTTGTAGATGGTTTATGTAAAAAGTGCAATATCTAAACTTATGCAATCTAATAATATATAATAATAATTGTTTCAATCATCTCCAAATACTCTTACAGATCTAACACCTAAATAACATAATTTAAAGTAATCTGAATAAAAAGGACCCCATATTCAATTATTTGGATAAAGAATTAAAACTGAACCCATTCTTTATTAATAATAGATTGTAATCAAAAGATAAACTTTTTATTATCCTCGTGTATCAAATATTACTAAATTGGGAGCATCAAACCCTTTGAACTTTTAAGATATTTTTGATAAAAAGCCATCAAAATTAGCTCCTCTTACTAGCAGATACAAATCTCCTTAAAATAATAAACAAAGAACATTATCCTAAAGAATTTAAAGCACATATTTCAAAAATATTGACTAAAAATTGAAAAATAGCACTAAAAAATGATATTTCAATGCTATTCAACAAAAAAACATATAAAATCATTTTTATTCTTAATCTATTTAGGAATATTTTTATAGCACTATACCATGATTATTTTTAAAATTTTCTTTAAATTTTTATATTAAATTTCTTATAATAATAGAAAAAGAAAATCTCAAAATGTCAAAAAATATTTAAAACTAACTTATCTTTAATGGAAAGCATAAAATGCACAATTTTATTAAAAAAGAAACGAGTGATTCTCATAAAAAAGCAAATATTTTTATCATTAAGTAAACATTAGAAGAAAAACTAAAACAAGAAATTATAAATATTATGAAAAGCATATGTGATTTACAAAGCTAATTATATTATTCAATCTATGTTATAAAAGATTAAAAGTTTAATGATTAAAATAATAACAGTAATTCATAGATACAATCTTATGCTTATACTTCAGATTTATATAAAAACACTTCAGATTTATTTAAAGACTCTTTAATAAACATAGAATTATCAAAAATAATTGACATTGATGTAAATTTTTTATAGAAATTAAAATAATTTTAAGCTTATAAGAGAAACCAATTGTTAAAATTTGCATAAGAGATAGCAAAAAGGAATTGGTTTAAATGGTTTGATCAAATATTGAATCCAGAAAATTAAGAGCTTAGATATCAGATATTTAGTCTTTATTAAGTTTTAAAAAATGTATACCATACAGTATTAAATTAGATCTTGAATTAAGGTTACCAATGTGTAATTTAAATATATTAAAACTTCAACCCTGGATATAATCTATTAATGCATACTTCATCCATTATCTAATCTATTTTTTGTTAAGGTAATTGTATTAAAAATAATCAAGAGTACGAATAGAATAAAATTTTAGATTTTCCGAGATTTATTTATATAAATTTAACAGGTAAAGAATCTAAAGAAAATTTATAATTTTGGAGAGAGTTTAATTACTATTATTAAAGGCACTGTTTATATTTTTCAATTTATTGGATATAAACTTAATAGAATATGGATTAAATAAAAAGAGAATTGAATCCATCCGTAATATAGACAATTATTCCATATTTTAGTGTAGAAAATGTTAAAATATCTAAATTTGAGATGAAGATTCTATTTAATTAATTTATCAAAAATAAGTTGATCTAATTTAGACCTATTGTTATTTATGTTGATATAAGCAACACTTAATATTTTTAAATACAAGAAAAAGCTTTGTAAATATTAGTTGGAAAATTAAGGAAATATGCTAAAGTTGTAATTCACATAAAGTTTGACAAGGATACTCAATAATTAGAATAGGCTTCTTTATCATATTTGAGAATTCTGAATGCTTGCTTGTTTGGAATCTAAAGAATTAAAACTATAGCAAAAAAAGATTCATATAAAGTAATTGATCAACAATAAAACAAAAATTATAACAATTTTTTTGAATAAAAGTTATTTGGTATCTAAAAATCAATGCATTTAATAAATTTCTTTAGAGCTTAATAACATCTAATGAATAAAAAAAAAAATTAATAAGGTTAACTTTTTGAAGATCTTTATTTTGTTATAATGTAAGAAAATTAGTAAAATATAATTATAAAACCAAAAAACCATTAAAAAAATAGCATTCATTTTCAATAAGTTTATATTTCATATACATATAAAATAATAATTTTATTAGATTTCTTAAATCAAAACTTTTATTATTATTCTGGATAGGATTTCTCAACATCAGATACAGATTATACATTGTAATTTTTATTAATATAATTAGTAATGAATTTGAGGGGAAAATTCCATTACGTTACGATGGTAAATTAAGAAATGGTTAAATAATAATATATGGTAAAAAAATTTTATTTGTATACCCAATAACAACTTAAGGTGAAAAATCAATATAGGAGGATGTTATATTAATTTATTGTTTATAAAAAAATAGATGGGATAGACTGGAAAGGAATCAACTAGAATAAATCTAAAATAACGATTAGTATTTTGATAATAATGAAAATACAGAGAGATATATATAAGAACTAAGATAATAACTTATAGTTGGTTAAACAGTCTGTCAAATTCAACATTAACAAGATAATTTTTTTTAAGTTTTTGCTCTTTTTGGGGGTGAAATTATAAAGTATTCAAAATTTAATATTTAGTTCTTTTCAGCCAATGAATTTGATAGAATATATATTTGTAGATTTTGAGAATAAATTATAATTTTATTCTTAATTCATTAAAAGACATAATAATCCATTTTTTGGGTCAATTAAACCATCACCAAATTCATTAGTTTTGCCAATAAATACAAACTCATTGTTATTTTAAAATATAGAAGCTGCTTATTTAATATTAAGACCATGGAATTAAACTAAAACTAATTATTATGATGCTATGTTAAATCCTTAAAATATTAATAATGTTTAAATCCTTTTTTAATATTGTTACAAAAAAAAAAATTAATAAAATAATAGAAATTAACAAGATTGTAAGAATGTTTTTTTTGATATTGATTATTAAGTGTCCTAAAATTCAAAATATTTATTAAATATTTTAGAGGTGATTAATTCAGATATGAATTGGATATAGATTAATTAAAATAATGAGAAAAATTAAGATGATGAGATTTAATGGGAATGGAGAGTTATTTATACTAGATATTGTAGAATAAAGAATTTGCAATATTTACTTAATAAAAAGGAACCCAATATAATAAATTCAAATACTGTTAAGAATTATAGGTCATAGTTTAGAGAGGCAGGTACTAAATTAATATCTTTCGAATTTATTATTAGATTAAAATACTCTAATAAATAATAATAACCTACTGAAGAAATTAATAATAGCTATAATTAATCAATACACCAAAGTGAAATAAATTTGAAGTAAGAATAATATAAAATAAGTAGTAAATCATAATTAAGATAAGTACCATTTTTGCATTTTAGTTCAAAAGATTGGACACTCTAAACAGAAATTGTTTGGGATTATAATATAAATTGATTGTATATATTTTAAATTATTTAATCAGATTAGTGTTTCTACTTTAGTTTTCTTTTTTTTGTAACAATAATATCCACTTCCAAAAATTATACATGCTCCAACTACACCTAAAGTAATCCATAATACTTTATGACTATTATTACTAATATCTTTATCGTCATCATCATCATTATTACCTCCAGGTACATAAATATTTAGAGGTATTGAAGCTGCAGAAAAATCATTAAAAATTGAAAGAAACCCTGTAACATTGTTCATTTTTCCATCTAGCAAGAGCTGAGGTGAAAAATTAATTTTATACAATGCCAATGAACCGAAATGATTTGAATCAGTAATGAAATACAACTATTTATATAAATAAATAATAATACTTTATTATCATAAGAGTATAATTCTTATTAAATATCGTTTCTAAAATAATAAGAAATTGGTTTCAAGGCAGCAAAAAAGGTAATTGCTGAATGAGTTGTTTGTAATTTAGGTAATTAATAGATTGTCTAAACTAATATGCTTCTTCCATGATCTGTATATGAAACTTAAATAAAATTGTTAACTATTTTAACAGAAGAGAACAAGAATCCCAATATTTCAAATGATCCATAACCTTATAATATAAATACAATCTTTTTTTATTGTATTTCACATTTGTCAGCTTAACAAGTAAATTCAACATGAATTCCATAATGAGGACCTTCAGTTGCAAATAAAATAAGGTCTGCTTTGTATGAATTATCAGTAACCTAAACATTAATTGTTTTTATGCACGAGTAGTAAGACTATTTTAATATATAAAAGTCTTCATTTATAAAATCATATAAATCTAATGAAATTTGATTTGTTCTTAATATTTGATCCTCCTTGATACTATATTCTAATAAAACAAATGTATATTCATGATCGGTGCAATAAACTTGATAATGATTATTCTTTATTTTATAAATTGTTAATCCATAATAATTTTTTAAATCATTTAAATTTATTTTACCATAATTTTTACTTTCAGATAAATCTAAAATATTTTTTGAATATGCTAAAATTTTATTTCTTTAAATAATAAAGATATTTTCTGAATCAATATATCCAGATATGATATCACCCTCTATTTCTAACCAAGAATTTCCTACTTTACAATTAGTATTTTCACATTGCACTCCTCCTACATATTATTTATCACTATTATAACATTAAATTAAGACTTGCTCATCAAAACTAGCAACAATATCTTCACATAAATAACCTTTTGTAATATTTTCATTCACAACTATTTAATTCGTCTTTTTACTAATAAGAAGATATGATTCATTTTTTAATACAAAAATGTATTCTGTACTAAAATCAACAACATTTTTAGTATTATTTCCATAATAATCTTATACAACTTCTATAGGATTAATTATTTCTGCTTTGGATTCATTCAATAAAGGTATTAGTAAATAAAATTAAGTGACTTCTCCTTAATACCAATCATTACCCATATCTTAAACATAATTATTATATTTATCTGATGTTAAATTAGTATTAATTTTTAATTTGGTTGGATCTATGTTCAAATTTACCTAGGTGTTTACTAATCTAAATTTTTATTCAAGAAGTAAAAGTTATTCATTTGAATAAACAATTTAATAATCTTCATTTGTAATAAAAGTATTATCATCAAATTTCACTTGATATTCTAAACGAGGGTATCTTTATATATAATAAACCCAAACATTATCCTTATTGAATTAAAATATAGTATTTTAAGTAGCTGTTACAAATTGATTTGCAGGATCCCAATCTTACACACAAAATAATGAATTATGATCTGTTAACTCAACAATATAAGTTAATATAACTGATTTGAATTCTGATTTAGCTTTAACATGCAATAAATTATTGTATGAAACCCAAAAGAAAGAGTTCAAATTATCAATTTTATAATCATAAAATGATGGAGTCTTTTCTAGATAAACATTTGTAGCATCTTGTCTATTGTAAATATCAAAAGTATATGCTCCATTTTCATACTACTTAAGTATTGCAAATCGATTATAAAAATTTATGATACGAGTGTCTTTAGATTTTGATATCTTCATATTGAATCCTAAAGAGAAATCAGTATTGGTGATATTTAACATCAGAAGTTGAGTCTATTCTTAACCATTAATAACAAATAAAAGATCACTAAAATCATTTGAAAATAATTATTGTGGGTCCCAATCATTAAATCCTAATTCTTTCAAACTATTAGCACTTATAATATAAAGTATATCAACAGACTAAAAATTATAAATTCCTATTTTCTTAATTGCTTTTGAAAATAATACTAAATAATTATTATTTAAATAAATGCTATCAATACTATTGATTTCATCATCATCTTTTAAAGTAATACTTTTATTAAAGTAAGAATTTGAGTAAAATCTGTAAAGAAATAATGTTTTCTTATCTAATAAAGTGATGAAACTAAAATCATAATAATAATATTTAATAACTGTATTTTGTTCAGTTATTTCAAAGTCTAGCTTTGTTTAATATGATAATTAGCAAACTTCAATTGTAATAGTTTAGCAATTATATATACTCAATATTTTCTCTTTATTCTAAGTAATAATGGCATAAGGTTAATCAAAAGATTATGCCATAGAGACTGTTTATACAAAAATCAAATCACTCAAACTTAAGTTTTTATTTGTATACTTTCCCTCCAAATTCCCATTAATTGAAATTTAAGTTAAATTTCCTCCTCCATATAAATTATCTTTCTTTTTTTTATCAAATGATATTTTTTATTTAGGACCTGATACTAATTATCTTGGTTAAATATTAGTGTATAAAAAATAATTATTCTTTGAAAAGAAGGGTGAATCTTATATATTTCCTTTGGATATTAAAATTAAATCAACAGAATTTTTTGAAACTGTTTGATAATCAATAGTTACTTAGCATCCATTCATATTTAGTTAAGAATTTCCAGTGATTCCTTAATCATTATTTTGATATTAGATTCTATACTTAGAGTGACTAAAATAATGTTTTATATTTTAATTTGTAAACGTCAAAAAGTCATTTTAACCTTAATCTACCAAAAAATTGCTAAAATCCCCATCAACTATTTATATTATTTATAAATATTTGTCAAAAGCTATCATTTTGGTTGAAGAAGTTAAAAAAAGGAAATTATTGCTAAAATAGAGTTTTGAATTAGACAAGTCTTCTTGTGATGTATAATTTTTTGATCGAAACAAAACAGTATTCTTTTATAAGATTGCATATTCTGAATCCTTAAATTAATAATCAAATGAAATAGATTCTCCCAATAATAATGCTTGATGGTAAAAATACCATGTATTGTTTGAAGAGTAGTATTTAAAATAAAATAAATTTCCAGTTTTATCTAAAATGGAAATTTCATTAGATGGACTTATCTTAGCATCGATCATATCAAATGAATATTCAGTAATATTAACATATTATTACATCCACTCTTAATTGATTATTTATTTTAGTGCTATGGTTTTGGTCTATAAATCATAAGAAAACATTTCTATAATTGCTGGATTATTATTTGTTTTTAAAGTTATTCTATAAATGTACTGATATGTGCTTACGATGTACCTTTATTAACTTTTATCATAAGGATAGTTTAATTCAATTTTTAATAATTATTCATCATCATTTTGACTAATCATATAAAGATAAGTTTATGGCTCTTAATCATTTACTTAATAACAATCAAGTAATAGATGAGATATATCTAAAATAGTTGAAGATTGACATCTAACTTCTTCAGTTTTTCCAATAATTAGTGTTGTATCAAATACAGGATATCGCTATTATGTACCTGCTACAATATGCTTTGTCCATGTTAATATTTATTCATTTTGTTCTCTGATAGCTAACAATTAGAATTTATTGGTCCATTGATTTTAAGCATTAGTCAACACTGAATATGTTNTATAAAAAATAATTATTCTTTGAAAAGAAGGGTGAATCTTATATATTTCCTTTGGATATTAAAATTAAATCAACAGAATTTTTTGAAACTGTTTGATAATCAATAGTTACTTAGCATCCATTCATATTTAGTTAAGAATTTCCAGTGATTCCTTAATCATTATTTTGATATTAGATTCTATACTTAGAGTGACTAAAATAATGTTTTATATTTTAATTTGTAAACGTCAAAAAGTCATTTTAACCTTAATCTACCAAAAAATTGCTAAAATCCCCATCAACTATTTATATTATTTATAAATATTTGTCAAAAGCTATCATTTTGGTTGAAGAAGTTAAAAAAAGGAAATTATTGCTAAAATAGAGTTTTGAATTAGACAAGTCTTCTTGTGATGTATAATTTTTTGATCGAAACAAAACAGTATTCTTTTATAAGATTGCATATTCTGAATCCTTAAATTAATAATCAAATGAAATAGATTCTCCCAATAATAATGCTTGATGGTAAAAATACCATGTATTGTTTGAAGAGTAGTATTTAAAATAAAATAAATTTCCAGTTTTATCTAAAATGGAAATTTCATTAGATGGACTTATCTTAGCATCGATCATATCAAATGAATATTCAGTAATATTAACATATTATTACATCCACTCTTAATTGATTATTTATTTTAGTGCTATGGTTTTGGTCTATAAATCATAAGAAAACATTTCTATAATTGCTGGATTATTATTTGTTTTTAAAGTTATTCTATAAATGTACTGATATGTGCTTACGATGTACCTTTATTAACTTTTATCATAAGGATAGTTTAATTCAATTTTTAATAATTATTCATCATCATTTTGACTAATCATATAAAGATAAGTTTATGGCTCTTAATCATTTACTTAATAACAATCAAGTAATAGATGAGATATATCTAAAATAGTTGAAGATTGACATCTAACTTCTTCAGTTTTTCCAATAATTAGTGTTGTATCAAATACAGGATATCGCTATTATGTACCTGCTACAATATGCTTTGTCCATGTTAATATTTATTCATTTTGTTCTCTGATAGCTAACAATTAGAATTTATTGGTCCATTGATTTTAAGCATTAGTCAACACTGAATATGTTAAAACTTTATTTACTAAAAATATATAAATATATATTTACCATTAGGAGCCATTTATAATGTAGTTTATAAATTAATTGGTGAAAGCAGAGTAAGCTTTTTATTTTGGTCTGATAATGTGATACTGTAATTATATTTAACATCATCAAAATACTCTGATAGATCTTAAATAATTATTTCATTTTCTTTTCCAACTATTTTTGTGTAATCGCTTGGAAAGTTAGAACAATCTTTAGCAATGATGCTGAGTATACAATTCAATAAAGTGATATAAATCATTCCAGATTTAATATTCAATATCAATTACAAAATCATAAGAAAACATATATACCACTTTTAATCCATATTTCCATTGTATATTGAGTTAATGAATATTATTTTCATAGATAATCTATATAGAATTTAAATTTTTATTGAATAAAACCTTTCCAATATATTTATTTATCATTATAATTGTTGTTCACCTATACAAAACTATTTGAATTAAATAAAAATCCATAAAACAAAGTTTGATTCAATAAAATATCCACAATATTTCTAGTTAATACATTCTCTAAATAAAAAGTAAACCAGAACTAGAGTATCCTTGATAAGTTCTCTAAAATATTATTTAAAATTATCTATATGAGATTATTGATCATAGAAAATTTAAGAAAAAAAACAAACACTTAAAAATCTAAACCAAAAAACAAATATCAATGATGCTAGTTTTAAATTGATGAATTAAGTAAATAGATAACCATTTAAACCAAATATGATCCACAAATATAATATTTGAATTTGTTATTCAAAATATGTCTAAAAAAATAAAAAAGATCATCTTTAGCAATAAATTTGTATTCAAAATTTACAATTTAATTAAATATTTATTAATTAGTTCAATAAAATACTTTTCAACTCAATATTTAAATCAATAAATGATAAAAATTCTGAAGAGAGATAAATTGAAATTAAGAGACCAGATTAATAAGAAAAGTTATGTATTTCAAAATTATAAAGTTTTTAAAGGACTTAATTTGAATGTAATTCTTATTGATTTAGTTTTTTATAATAAAAAATTAGATATTTATAGATTTCTTGATAAATTCTTAATTTAACAAAGGAATCATAATTAAAATGATCTTAATTATTATTATAATACTATATGAAACATGAATTGTAGATATTGATTTTTAAATGATTAATGTAAAAGTGATAATTAGAATTTATAAAAATGATATAAATTTAATTATGTTTAATAAATAATATTAGAAGGAATATTGAGAATTCGTTTTTGTGAATAATATTTTTAATGAAAGCTTTGATTTTATTAATTTTGGGTTTGAGTGCCTATGCCTTTACAGAGTAAATGATGTCTTTGGAAGAATTAGGAAACTTTAATGTAAAAACAATGGATTGCTCAAGATCAGATTAATTTTCATTTATAGAAAAACAAATGAAATAATGGGAAGATTTGTTAATTCATCAAAAAGCTATTTCTCATGATATCAAGATCTTAGAGTAAATGGAGAAAATGCTGACAACAAAGCATCATTCTTTCTTAGAAGCCTAAGTTTCAGTTTCAGGAAAGAAATTACTTAAGAAATTACACAAATTAGAATTGCCTTTAACTAAAAGCAAGATAGGTTTAAGTCAAGTAAAGGCTTTAAGAGAATAGTGTCATGCTTTAGATTCTGAAAGTATATATAAATATGATAAAATGTATAGGTCATGAAGATAGAACAGCAGCTAAAAAAGAATTATGTAGATTATTAAGAGAATATATAAATAGCCTTAATAATTGCAGATAATAATGTAGAAGTACACCAATAACAGTAATAAAGATCAAAGGTTAAATTAAAGATCTTGAAATCATTAGAGGAGGATGTTCAAATAATGGATCTTAGAATGGAGTTAAAGTAACATCTGAAGATGATGAAACTCATGAAATTACTATTCATCATCATCATCACGGAAAAACAACTTCACAAGCAACTACACATTCAGAATCAGATGCAGATACATAAGAATCAGTTCCAGATTAATAAACATCAACTACAGAGACTGAAGAAACAACTTAGACAGGTGAAGAAACAACTTAGACAGGTGAAGAAACAACTTAAACAGGAGAAGAAACAACTTAAACAGGTGAAGAAACAACAGAAGAAGAAACTGTAGAATAAACTGGTGAAGAAACAACTGAAGAAACAACAGAAGAAGAAACTGTAGAATAAACAGGTGAAGAAACCACTGTTGAAACAGGTGAAGAAACTACTGAAGAAACTACATAGACAGGTGAAGAAACTACATAGACAGGTGAAGAAACAACTGAAACTACAGAAACAACAGAAGAAACAACTGAAACTACAGAAGAAACTACACAAACAACAGAAGAAACAACAGATACAACAGAATGATAAAGTAATCAAAAATATTAAAATAATAAATATATCATTTTTATTATAATTGTTATACCAATTATTCTAAGTTTTCAAGTTTTTATGATTATTTATTTAATATTCCAATCTAAATTAACATAATTATAATTAAGAGAAATATCGATAATAAATAAAGTATATCTACTCTTCTCTCTTAATTAAATTAATTCTAGGAAACTATCTATTTTTATTCTTAATTTTGACCAGTTTTCATTATTTTATTTAATATATTATTATCTAATTTTTTAGAACTAATTTTATATAAATGATTACTCTTCATATTCATGATTGATATTGGAACCCTATTATTTTTATTGTTTTGCCATTGCTTCTAATCTTATTTTAACATTATTAATCCATTTTTCATAATCTTCCTTCAATCCAGACATTGTTTTATTCATAATTGTACCTTTCATCATTGTAGATTTCGTAAATACAACAGAAGCAAATATTTTCAATAAACATTTATTTTCTTCTAATTATGAGACTTCCCACTTTTCTTCTGCTTAAAAACTATTACCATATGGAACATCTAAAGTATGAGTAGTGCAAGTATATATTAATTTTTCTGGTTCTTTTTTATAAGTAAAAAGTTTATGCATTCTACTTTTATCTTTAAAAGGAACTCCTGATAATTTAATAACATTTTTCATTTCTCTCTAAAACATTCCTGGATTATCTTCCATAGGTGTCCATTTAGTTAATTAAATATCTGTATCCTTTTCTGATTATCTATGATCTGCTATTGAATAAACTAAAGCATCATCTGCAAGAAAGAATTCAAAAAATTTATCTAAATTAAATGAAAAAGTGAATTTGCACATTTCTTAATCCATGGATGCTCCAGATTATAAAAATTAGATTTCTACTTCCGCATTTTCTATTTATGATTCATCTTCTCTAGTGCTATCTGTTGAAGTTTAAAATGTTTATTAATTTTATAAGGGTTAGCCAGATATTAATGCATTCATTAGATTATATACTTAATCCTTATCATTAAAACCATTAAAACAATATGTTTTACCATCCTTTAAAAATATATCAATATCATTCTTATTTTTACTCTCCAACCTAATAATATCATCTAATTTTATGACTAAATTTGTTTTGCTTCCTGCTAGATTTGCATAAAAACAAATATGATTTTCTGCAATGAAAATTCTTCCATATTTTGAAATTAACCCTTTTTAAGCACAAGAATAATCTTAAAAGATTATTTCCCCTTTTGGCAATCCAAATAATTAAATCAATAAATCCTTTGCTGACATCTATACAATTAATAATATAATTATATGTACTAGTTTAAATTTTTCAATATTACTTAAATAGATATATTTAAAATATAGAAAATTGTTGTAAAATGCTCTTTATTCATAAGGCAAGAATTATCATTAAATTAGTATTTGTATATTAATAAATAATCAATCCATTTCTAAAATTATTAATTACTCTCCAGTTGAATCATTAAAGATTTCCTAAATTGTCATATTCTTTTTATCAATTAAAGAAAGTCTAGGAAAATTTTAGATTAAATCAATTTAAGCTTTTGGATTCATAAAAAGTGAATCATCTTAACACATTACAAAATCAAATATACTCTAAGAATTGCTAGATGATATTTTATTACCTCTATCTTATCAGTTAAATTAAATTTTCTTGTTAATACTTTATCAAAAAATCTCAATTAAATACTTATTCCATTTTCTATTGGCTCTTCAGGTAAACTTGAAAGCTATGAAGCTTTAATAAATTATCGTTATTCCTATATAAAATTTTTTTGGATACTTCTTCCCATTATTATTCTTAAATTAATTATTCCTATTTAAGTTTTTCATCTTATATTCTCTTTTTTTTATCCTCTGCTTTTTACACAGCAATCAGATATTCCATTTCTTAGTTTTATAATAATTCTTCCCTCTCTCTTTATTATATTTCCTATTATTTTTTTTTTTCCATTTCTATTTATCTTTAGCTAAATTTTTCTATTTAACTTTAGCTAATCTCCTCAGGATTATCAACATGATTTTTTGCTAAATTCTCTTAAACCCTAATCTTATAAATTGCATATGCTATTTATTTTATTTCTTTAGCCAATTCTTCAAAATTTGTTTAAGGAAACAATTTAATTTATTTCATTAAACAAATTTCATCAATAAAATTTATTCTATATATTAAAATAGAGGGTAATTCAATATTTTAAGTAGGTAATTATACTAAGGTTTCTTCATTACCTATAAATGCATAACTTATGAATGATCGATTTACAAATTTTACTAAAGTTTTGCATTAAAACATATTTTCTAAAATTTTTAAGCCTGAAACATCATGAGCATAGACAAAAAGAGGAATTTATTTATTTTAAGCTTTTTTGATATTGTCTTAAAACGAACCCATTTCAAACTTAATCTCGATTTTGATCTTCTTAGATTATATATTCTTTTAAAATTCTTCCCCATAATTTTAATTTTTAGTAACTATCAATATATCAATAAAATACAAATAGCTTTTGCTATCTTCCAAACATTAGATACTAAATTATCATCCTCTTCCATTTTGCTCTCTTTATATTGCTAATATTTTAATATTAAATTTTAAGTAGCTTAAGTTTTTTCTAATTAAAACTCCTATTTTATCTACTTTTTTTATTATTATGGAATTATTTATTAATGATAAATCTCTTATTAATTTTGATCTTCCTATTATTGAATTTCTAAGTCTAAATATAATTAAATTGCTCTCTTATTTTAGTAAAAAAATATTTACTTCAAGCTCGTTATTATTCATTTATAAATAATGTATGCATTTCATTTAATCCTTGCATCCTGTAATTTCAGAAAATTTTTTCACTAATTATTAATCTTATTACATGTGTATTTATTCTTATTTATTAATAATTAAATAAAAATGGCTCAACAGTTGCCAAAGATATAGGAAAGATTGAATTAAAGTACTGATAATCCTTTTTATGTTCCTGATGAATATGAAATCTTTAAAATGAAAGAAAAAGAAAAGTAAATTAAAATGGAAGAAAGAATCAAGTTTCAAAATCTTAGAGTTCATGAGAAAGGGATAAAATCAAAAGGTAAATTGAGTATAAGAGAAATTAATGAGATTGGTAAAGAAGAAGATAAAAATGATAAAGAGTATAATGCAAAAATGTATTTATGTTATTGAATTTGAGAAACATTATTGATGCTGCTGATAATGCAGTAAAGAATAGAGTAAGATAGAAAGAACCAATGTATCAATTTATTGATAAAAAGAGAGAAATGTTGTTATTTTAAATGCTAATTGATCATAAAAGAGGTATGATAGATGAATTTGAGAAATTAACTAAATTACATAGATTAGGTTTAGAAAAAAGTGAATAACTAATAGAAGAAGATGTAGAATTATTTAATAAGTTTTTGGAATAAAATAAGATGAGTTCAAGAGAAGCCATAAAAGAAGCAGAAAGAGAAACAAAATTAAAATAAGAGAAAAATAATGAAATTAAAGCTTTATAAGAACATAGAACAGATTTAATGACTAAAATCTAATAAAAAATAGACAATTTAGAAGATTTATTAAAATATAAAAAGTTTTTAGATAAAATCACTCCAAAAGAGTTTTAGATGAAATAAAAACAACCTAAATAATAATAATAATAATAATAATAGGTTGTTTTATCGAGAAATAATTAAAATAATTAAATTAATAATGAATTATAATAATTACTGAATGATTCAGATGATGAATAAGTAACATATTTTACTTAACCAAAATAATTGGAAGAAATATTTTAGTAATTAGAGGAAAAGAATTTATTTCTTATAGGAAATACAAAAGAAAGAGAATAAATGGTAGAAGATTTAAGAAATAAATATTACTAAAAGATTAAAACATTAGAAGAGAAATAAAAAACTGCTTAGCAAACTAAAAATGAGTTTTTAAGATAAATTGATTAAGTTAATGAATAAATTAAAGGATTAAAAGCAATAAGGAGTGATAGTGAAGTTTTTGAACCTTTGAAGAATTTAGAAAACTAAATAGCAAAAACATATAGGAGTGATGTTAATATTGAACCAAGAAAAGATATTACGGGAATAGAAATGCTTAAGGAAACTGAGAAACTATTAGAATAACGAATAAATGATTTGAAAATGTTCAGATAAATTGCACCAGAATTAGTCTTAGAAAAAGAGAAGAATTGTATTAAAGCTAGAAAAGACATTGTGAAATAAATGAAATAAGAGCAAGATTTATTAGATTAATAGAAAAAATAAAAGGAATAATAAAAAGAATAAATTGTTCATAAAAGATCTGGGAGACCTATAATGATTAGATCATGGCCAGCACAGGTTTAAGTAGAGGAATAAGTAGTTGATGATATTACAGAAGAAGAAAAAGAAAGAATTAAATATTTTACATGAATATTTTAAATAGAAATATAATCTTAGATCTTTAATATATTAAAAAGATCATTTCATTTTTTTTTTTTAGAATTTGTTAGTTTAATGATTTAATGATTCCATTTTATGTGACGTATTAAAGATTTCTTATGAAAGTACTTCTTATCACATTTTTGACAATCAAATGTTTCTTTTTCTTATAAATCTTTCTTAGATGTTTTTAGAATTAATCTTTTATAAAAATGTTTTCCTGATCTAGTCTTAGTTAAATTTAATTTTTCATCTTAATTCTTCTATTGACTTTCTAAATCTTATTAATTATATTTAGACTTATTACTGAATTATTCAGATAATTCCATCATCATAGGTATTTTCTATTAATTTTATGATTAAGATTCTTGATGATATTATGTTTTTTTTAATAAATCTTGTTTTTCCAATGACAATTTATAACAAATGGTTACCAATTTACTCACATCTGCAAAATATCTAACTAATGATACTTAGTCTTCCTTCATTAAGGTTGTTTTTAATAAAATAGGCAATATTCAATTTACTTATTCAAGATTCTTAAAATCCTTCCAATATTTAGAACAAATAAATTCTCTTATCATTTTATTATACAAAATATTTCTTATAGAATAAATTCTAATCTATTCAAATAATTATATTAGTTTTATGAAATTATACATGTGAACCTAAAAAAATGATAGAATCTGATTCTATTTTTGAAATAAGATTATTTTACATAAATTCAAAATACATAATACAAAGAGTATGCTTCAGAATAAAGAAATATTAAGAAATATTATTAATTTTGTGTAAATATATATTATTTATATTTTGAAATGGCAATGTAAGAAAAGTTCCCGAAGGAATAAGAATTATACAGATTACTTGGTTAATGTGCTTATAGAAATCAGTAGATTTAATTTATAATCATTATATAGTAATTTAGTTGCTAATGATGCTGCCAATATTCTATTCAATTACCAAAAATTATTCAATCCACTAATTACATAAACAAGTACAATTTTATCTTAAATTAAGGTGAATCAGGAATGATTAAGTAATTGCTTGAACTCAAAGGAGAATGTACCATTTAATTTCATATTAGTACCAATTAAATACAAAGGATAAACTTACTCTATTATCACATCCATTTAGTTTCCATTTATTTATAATGATGCACCAGCTATTATTAGAATTTATAATCCAGATATATCCAAGTTCTCTGTCAATCAATATTTCATTCAAGGAGCTTCATAAGATTAATCTGTTGTTAATATCCACAATTAAGAATTATAAAGTTGGTACCAACATAAATCTATAGTAAATATTATTATTTATAATAAGGCAAGAGTGATGGTCACTTTAGTAAGAGAATTGGAATCATATTTTCCATTTTTCAACAAAGTTTAATAACCTATATAAATGTAAGTTTAATCGCTAATTATAGGATACCTCCTTAACAGTAAATTCCATATTAAGCTTAACTATAGCAACCATATTAAAACAAAAACTAAATTTAATATTAATAATAATATCCAAATAACGCTAATAATTACTATAATTCCTAAGCTTATAATCCATATATAAATCCTTAATAACAGCCTTAGGGCTAACCTAATTATTAATAAGGTAATAATATGATAGAAAATGAGCAGAAACTTAAAGAAAGATGCAATCAAAGTAAAAATTTTAGTTCATTTATTTAGTATTTTATGAAGATTTAAATTAAATTTAAAATGATTACAAAACTTTGCATTAACATCACGATAAATTAATTGAAGAGATCATGAAATAAGAAATCAAAAAAAATAATTTACAAAATTTAGAAAATTAAATTGAATAATCTCTTTTATTGTTAGATAATGAAAATAAAATGTTAAATGAATTTATTGTAAAAAATGACGTATTAGAGTATGAAATTTATTTATTTTAGGTTAAATGAAGATACCCTATTTTAAAATATTAAAGAAGTTGATTAATTCTCAACCTAAATCTTAGATTTATATTCAGACATTCAAGCATGCAAAGAAACATTACATTTTATTGTAACAAAATTTAAAAGTTTTAATTTACCATTTGAAACTGTTATAAAAGTAGGATAATTACATAATATTATTAGCTGACTCGTAAATATTCTGAAGAACAATTTAATAATATATTATTATTAAAAAAATATACATCAAAAAAAATATGATAATTATAAATTAATATTAAATCTATAAGAATATAAATTTTATATTAAAACTTAAAATCAATCATTATTTTATTATAAAACCTCTAATATTTTGCAATCTATTTCTACACGAGAGTCTGAGTAATTTTAAGAGTTTTAATCTTAAACTTACAAAAATAATTTTATTTTGATTTAAAAGCATATCTATAAAAATTTATTATTTTATAATAATATTAATCGGTTTTAAAACCTTGCAAAAATGGGATGATTAATTATTGAATGATGAAAAAGAACGAATCTTGTAATTAAAATTTTCCAAACAAAACAATTTTCCTCACTTTGCATTTCATCGAAATACTAACATTTGCAATCATCGAAAAGTTAATCTATTTAAACTATTAATTCTTGCATTAGTGTGATAGGTAATATAAAAAGTTAGAATGAATTTTATTGTTAAACTAAGAGTTATGCTTATTTTAGATATTGAGGGTTTTTTGGAAAAGAGAAATAATTCAATTTGTTTGTCTAGTTTCCATTTAAAACCAAATAAAAACATATACAATTTTATTTACCTTCAAGAACCATTTAAAAGGGCCAAGGTTTTAAAGAGGAACTTTTACATAATTATGATTTATTTATGATGAATGAACAAAATTTTTGATTTCTAAGATCTAGTATCACTACTTCAATTATGTTCATTATTACATTTGATCTAAAACTATTAAAGTTATTTCTTACTCTCTCCCTTCCCCTCCAATTAGAATAAATGACATATAATTTTTATTATTCTCATCAAAAAAATTATTATTACAAATTTACGGTCCTCTTCTATTTTTAATTCTATTTACAATGGCTTCACAACTTTAATTTTCATAGTAAGTATGTTTAAATTAAGCATATTCTTCATCACGATTCATTGTAATAGAATTTTAACATTAATTTTACAAATCAAAAACCAAGATCTAATTTGAAAATTAATTATTTTTAAAGTATCCATATATAATAAGTAAATAATTTTATAAAACTATTATACTTGGTTCAATTAACCCTTACTTTAAATAGATCTTTTTGCTTAGAATAGATAAATATTTACAAATTAATTTATAGATGAAAAGAATCAGAATTTCTGAGTTTTCGATTATAATAAAATATATCACCATTTATCTTATCATATAAAATAATAGCATCTCTAAACACTAAATGTTAATAAATTTAACTTTAAAAATTATCATTTTCTATCCATTAAAATTTATACTAATTTGACAAACAACCAAATATTTTTTTTAAATTTTAAACTTAAATTTACATTAATTGCATTTCGCTTTGAAGTGATATGTTGATATTTCTATTTGACTTTTCATAAATTGAAATCATTTAAAATGTCCAATTAACTATATTTTCATACTCTATTTCCCTTAAAAAAGTTTTCTCTTAGTTTTTGAATCCTTAAAGTCCCATAACAATTGCATTTAAATTGTTAAATAGCTCATATTCGGAAAACTTTTCTTTTAAGCTAATTCGAAAATGAATTATTAATTTTGCTCTTTTTTATAATTGTCTTATAAGATATTCAAGAGCTTTTAAATCTAATTTAAACTCTTGAGATAATAAATATTCTAAATAAATGCAGTCTGGATTTAAATTATAAATTTACTAATCAAGAATAGATTTATATATCATTTTCATTTGATAATATTCAATTTTATTTGAATAAATGATTGGAGCAATAAATTCATTTTTAGTATTATTTTTTAATTTAGAATCTTTTAAATTCATTTTTTTGTTGCTACTCTAATCTAAAGGATGCAATATTAAAAGGTGATTTTTATCTTTATAATCTTTCATATAAATTGACCAAAAGTCTATATCTTATTATTTAATATCAGATGAGATACTTATATATAAATTTCTCATTTCTCTATGATCATATTATTCCTTATTTTCGTTATTTTAATCCTTATCTATATTTTATGATTAACTTGTAAACATGCTTTATTCTTATTTTTATTCTTAATCTTATTCATATTCTAATTTTATATTTTGAATAAAGCAGAAAGTAAATAAAAATTTATTAAAATTTTCGTTTTGATTCTGCTACAATATCATCAAATGGTTTTTGTTCTATTCAAAAAATTGTCTTTTTATTTGATGAGATGCTTATGAAATTTAATAAAAAAAATCAAAAAACTCATTTTATTAACTTAGAATATTATTAGTCCAATTATTTGCCTTTGAATATAAAATTTTAAAATACATTCATATATTTTTTTTATTCATTTTGACAAAGCTATTAAATGAAATCTTATTTTTAATCAATTAGAGTCTTAATTGCGTCAAGGAATTGCTTTTATTTTTCGAAATCTATGTTGCCTGTATGTATCATTATTAGATTTCGTTTATCTTTTATTTAGTACATAGCATAATATAGCTTTGATATTGCTTGTACTAAATTTTAAATATTTTAATTCTTTTCTTATTAATCAATAATTTTTTATTTAATGACTCTAATTGAGGTAATATCTTAACCTTGATCCTTGAAATGTAAAGAGTTTTACTATTCTTTAATTTTAAGTTTAAGATAGAAAACATCCGATTATTCAAAATTCATAATAATTTAATTTATTATCAAGTAATTATTTATTAAAATTGGAAACTAATTAAAATTATGTTTCAATCAATAAATCTCCAATAATAGAATTATGTGATTAAGAATTTAATTGGCTGAAGTATTATAAAAGAGTAAAATTAAAATCTAAGCTAAAGAGAAAATAGCAAAATAAAACAACATTCTTCTTTACCAAAGCAAACATTTTAAAAGATATAAAAATAATGACACTAACTTTATTAAATCTTTTAAAATTCCTTTTCTTATCCAATTGTTCATTTAATAAAATTAAAATAGTATAGTAAGTCTATGAATTTGAAAATATTATTCAGGCTATAGAATATTTTCCCATAACTAGAATAGTCATTGCATTACTCTATCAATAAGTTAATAAAGTGAATATGAATATAACAATTTTACAAAATAATATGAAAAACTAATGTAAAAGAGTTAGGTGCTGGTTGTATTAATTAAAAGATTAAAAATATAATGATAAGGTACATAATAAATAAAAAAAAGTAAAATAAAAATAATAAAAAATGAATTTATAAACTAATTAGATTTAATATAATATAATATCATTAAACTAATAATTATCTCATCATTTGATTGAATTCTAATAAAGATAAACTTCCATCTTGATTGCTGTCTACTTCATTCATGATTTCTAACCATGGATTCTCAATTTCTACATTGCAAACCTTAAAAGTATCTTAGAGTTCTTCAACTGATATGTTACCTGATCCATTCTAAAAATTATTTAGTTTAATCAAATTACTCGATCTATTAATTTAAAAGCTGTTTCTATCTTACTTTTTTACAACATAGTTTATCTATCAACACTTCTTGTTAAAAAAGTAGAATAAGTTAATGGATGTTAACATATTTTATTTATCTATTAATGAACAAAACTTTAATCATAATATTTTAACATAACAGCTTGTAATTCATCTTAATCTAAAACTCCATCTAATTTAGTATCAATATGCATAAAGACTACTCTTAATTCAGATAATTCTTCTCTTGTTGCTAAAAATTATACCATTAACTTTAAAGTAGCTTCTTATAATCTTGAAGATGCTGAAAAAGTTGCCAAATTTGTAACAACTCTTTTTATTAATCCATCAAATACTTTTAATTCATAATTTTTCAATATCCATATATCATTTAATGCCATTTCTGCTGTCATTCTTCTATTAGGATCCTTTTATAACAATTTTAAAATTAAATTTTTAGATTCTTCTGAACTATTATCCCATTCAGGATCATCAAACTCAACTTCATTTTTAATAATACTCTTTATTATTAATTCATCTGTTCTTCCTCTAAATGGAGGATATCCGCATAAAAGTAAATATAAAATAACTCCTATTGCCCATATATCAACTCCACTATGATAATTTCCTAATATTAATTCAGGAGCTTAAAAATATGGATGATTAGGTTAACTAGTCATTTTATGATCCATTTTACTACAACTACCAAAATCTATTAATATAGGTAATGAATCTTCTGAATTTCTATCAAATAATATATTTTCTGGTTTTATTTCTCTATGACATATTTACTTCTTATGACAATAATTTATAGTATAAAGTAGCACATAAATTATTTTTGCAGCCTAACTTTCAGTAAATACTCTTTATTTATCAATGTGATCTATTAACTCTCCTCCTGAATAATATTCTGTTATGATATAATGAAATCTATCATCAGAGAAATATTCATTTACTCTTACTATGTTTGGATGATCTAACATTTCTAAAGTATTGATTTCATTAATTATCTTTCCTTCTACCTTATTAGATACATTTTTCTATATTATTTTTACTGCTCTCATTATTCCGGTCTTTTTATTTATTATTTTTCGAATTTCACTATACTTTCCTTTTCCAATCGGAGGTGTTAGAAAAGAGTATTCTTTACTCACTCTACCTGCCTTCCTGATTAATACTTCTATATAATTTCGATTTTCAATTACTAACTAATAAATTTACTACTATACTTAAACAATCTAACATCTTTTCATTATGTTCTTTGTTATATTAATTTTCACTTTATTTATTTCCCATTAAATATAGATAAATTAAATAAATGTTTCTTTTACATTATTCTTAGACTTAAAGAAATTTTAAAGTTTATTAATATGATAGATAAATATTTAATATTTACAAATTACTTGCTAATTATATAGCAACTATTTACTTAATTTTAAATATTAAATATTAAATCATATCTTTTATATAAATCAAATTAATAATATTTCTAAAATCTATTCACAAAAATATTAGGTTGGATACTAACTATAGATCTTCTATTTTTTAGTTTAATTATATAGTTCTACTAATTTAAAATACATAAATAAATTAAAGTTTTAAATTACTTAAAATCACTAAATTTTATAGATACTTTGATTTAATTTATGATTATAATCATAGATATTTTTATCTAATTGAATATCTGAGTTAGATTACATTGATTTCCAAATTATTAATGTAAAATTTTGAATAAATTTTATTTAATTAGAAATAAAGTTGAATTTAAAATACAAAAAAAAATTTTTGTTAAAAAGAAATATTTATGATATTTATTGTAATTCTTATTAATTAAATGATTATTTTAACTTGAAGCTTGGTTAAAGTTGAATGGTATAAACTCATTTAATATAATTTTTTTAACAGATTAGAAAGGTTTTGAACTCTTAAGAAGGTATCATGAAAAATAATACTTTTAAAATTCAAAAATAAAGAGATTTAATAAAATTACTAAGTCTAAATGAGACCAGGGGATTATAACAAAAAAAAATCAGCTAGACAGTAATAAAAACTAAAAACTTCAAATAAATTTACTTGATCATAATATAAGTCAAATATGTATATTTGTGTTTTTGTAAAAGTCTTTTGTTTCATTTTTTTTTAACTAGCACAATTTATTTAGTTTTTTATTTAATACTCTTTAGACCAGGTGAACCCTCAACAGAACCTAGAAACTGTGGAATAGTTTTTTGTTATTTTTCGCTAGTGTAACAAATAAAAAATACTAATATTCAAACTCTTTTTTTCTTGGATCAGTTTTAAATTACAAATTTAATTGTTTGAGATATTAAATAATCCTCTCTTCTATAATACAAAATAAATTTGATTTTTAATGAATTTTTGGGAGGAGATCCTCCAATGATTCAACAGATCCATCACTTAGTTATTCTGTAGAGCTTATGTCATCATCAACACCATCATCTATAGGACTTCTTAAGTCTAAGCTAATGTTTTAAGATAATTAAAAATGCATAAGAAATAAATATAAATACTTTTTATAAAATCATCAAAATGTTGTATCATTATAGTATTAAAATTGTAACTATCAAATAAGAATAAAACTAATCAAAATTAAAGCTCTTTATTTTTTGAACAATCCAGCCAAGTGGATTTTTTAATTAATATTCTTGATTTTTATTACTTATTATTTTGAATTAATTTTTATTAACTTTGATGTTTCTTAATAAAATACTAGTGATGTTATCCTGTGGATAAAATGATCAAGTTCTTTTTATTTATTCAGGTAGATTACAACATTTGCTTTGATGTTTTTATAGACACTTTGTAAAACTGGATAAATTTAAAATTCAAATTTTTTGGATGATTTATAAAAATACCTTTAACATCTGAATTAGATTTTAAGAATTATTATAAAATTATTTATCAATTTCCCCAATAATTTACACTCGTTAAAGATCGAACAGTATTTGCACTTTTTAAAATTTTTGGTTCTTCCTTTAATTATAGATTTATTTTTCATATTTGATTCAACATTCTTTAACAAAATATAAGCTCATATCTAAATAAACTCTTCATTTATTTATTTTTCCCAAAAATAGTTTATATAAATGGATAATGATATTACACTCTCTTTAATGCTCAATTTTTGTCAATAAATGCTTACTGATTCTTATATACAGTAAATAGTACTTAAATTAATCTATTTCTTCTGTTAAATTTTGAGACAATCCAAATAAATCGAATTATATTATTATTTATTTGGATAAATAATTTATAAAACAATACATGGTATTTCTTTAATTAATGAATCTATAACATAAATATCTAATGAAATTAAAGGATATTCATTAAATCTAATGTTTTATTATAAAATCAAAAAATTTTTCCAATCTTTTAGATAAGTCAGTAAAAGTTTTTGAAATTTCTGCTTATCGATTAACACCATTTGCATAAACGTTTTTCATTTTATTACATAGAGAATCAGGGATTAAGTAAAGAAATATTCCATAGTTATACTCTGAGATTGATTTATTCTTCTAATATAGGATAGTTTATGTTTGTTATATTTTTATTGACTTAAATAATAATATCAATCCATCCTTCTATAATTAAATATCATTTATTCAATTATTTGCTCTAAATAAAACATTTTTTCTATAAAGACACTTATATATTATTTATAAAAATAATTAATAGCTTCAACTATATAAATATTCACTAAAAGTCTTAAAAATTAAAAGTTATTTGATTAGATATTTTTTATATAAAAGTCTGTATTTAACTCTAAACTTAAGTCTTCTATTTATTACTACTTAAAATATTCATATCCATGTCTCGATTTTTCTTCAATTTAAAATTATTATTCAAAAGCTTTTTTGATTCTTATTTTTTTCAAGCTCCTTTTCGAATGATAAAATTAATCATATATATTCTCTGTCTCTAATTCTTAATTTGCCTATTGATATAAATCTATTCTATGTTTGAAATTGTGAAATCAAAATTATCGAACTTAATTATAATTCCATGAGAATTAGAAATGCTCTTTTAAATTATTGATTCTTAATACAGAGCAGAGACAAATTATTATTATCATGAAAATCCTAATAATGATTAATTTATATTTCTGCTTTATGCATTTTATCACTTACATTACTATTTTACTATTATTAACTATTAGAAAATAGAGAAATGCAAATATATAAGATGAATATAAGATTATAATTCATTAATTTAATATATTGAATTAATATGCATACTTCTTTAGCACAAAATAATTTTTTCCAAAAATAATAATATTAGAGTACTGTAATATAATAATCCTATATAGTTATTTTTTTCTTCAAAACTTTAAGATTCAAAAATCCTAATAAAGCAATTCAAATTGAAGTATTGTATGTATAATAAATTTTTAACCTCTGTCTAAATTAGTTATAAAATTCGTGCTTCTTGTCAAAATTGAAACTCATAACATCAGGCAAATTATTGAAATTGATGATTAAGATAATTGTAAGAATAAATTTTAAAAGTTAGTTTCAAAGTGTTAATTAATATTATTATTGTTACTAAATAATGTTCATTTTAAAAAGTATATTAATTTTATTCAAAAAGATGTTTGAATTGATCCAATATTTCTATTGTAACATTTAATTTAGATTATTTTTTTACATTTGACACTCATTTATTTTATAATTAAGTTAGAGACTTACAAATATCTGCTTATTAATATGAAACATAATTCTAATTCACATAAAATAAAATTTTGATGAGTAAACTTTTCGAAATTATATGAATGAAGATTGTCTAACATTCTAATAATGCTTATGGTTTATCATAAAGTGAATTCAATTTTTTTGATAATATATTTTTAAAACTGCTCATGTATAACATTGCTATTTTATTTTTAAAATAATAAAAAATGAAATAATGGGTATAAAATGCGGTAAAGACTTACAAACAAATGAATAAGCCAGATGACAAATTGAATATTAAAAAATTTTCAAGTCTCTAATATCCATAATGTCCATTTGGAGGTGATCATAGTGGAGAAACAATGAGTTTAATTTGTCTAGAGAAAGATTGTTTATAAAATCAAATTTTGTGTTGTTGTATATGTTAAGAAGAATTTCATAAAGGACATCAATTAAAACCTTTAAAACTCTTGTTATGCGAATATGATTAATAATTGAGGTATATCGTTTCTCAATATATAGAGAACATTAAAATATTTCTTTAAAATAAAATGAAAAGGATATGCTAATAAAGAAGATTAATGAATAGGAAGAAAAATAATTGATTTACATTGAAGAGTTAAAGGAACAAATAAACAATAAATTATCAAAAATTGTAAACTTAGAAAGAGATTTTTTTGAAAATTTAAGAAAGTTTGTAAAAATGAGAGAATTTAGTAATGGAAATTAATGTAAATATATATAAATGAATATGTATTAATAGAAACAGTAATAGAAACTATTATATAAAATCAAACAAATGTAGAATAGTTAAGTAGTTCAGTTAAGAGTTTACTAGATGCATTAGTAGTTTAAGAGATGCCCGAGAAAGATCTAAATTATGAAGAAATCAGCAGAATATTCGATTTTCATATAAAAGATTAAAAAGATCATTTATAATAATTAGAGAAGCAATTCAATTAGGGAATAGAATAATAGATAGATTTATTATAATAAAAAACATAGAAAACAATATTTTAGAAATCATATCAATTTTAATTTTTAGCAAACAATAAACATCCATAAGTTGATATAATATAGCCAAAGATTGTAAAAGGTATAAATATAATTGGTAATAAATATTATAGCAAGTAATTCAACACATGGATATAAATTTGCTGTAATGACACCATCTTTAGATAAAAACTAAACGACAGTATTTGGTTTTAAATTAATTGTAAAATTATTATTAAACTTATCTAATAAAGAATGTTCATTAAAGTAATTGGATAGCAGTTGGTGTATGTGATTTATCGATAGTGTAAACTAAATAATTCGGATTTGCATTTTAATCACTTGGACATGGAGGATATATGGTTTCATCAAATGGTGGTGCATGGTCTAGTACAACATCTAATTAGAATAATGTTGTTAAATGTTTTAAATTTGGAAAAGGAGATACAATTGTTTGTACATATGATCCAAAGAATGAAATTATTATATTTCATAAACAAAAGGTTAAATTTTATTATATTTCAGTCTAGCACAACATTCAAACTTGATATTCCAAAATCTGATCATGATTTATATCCTTGTGTTTTATTTTATTATGCTTTAGATGAAGTGGAATTCATATCACCTGAAGGAATAAATAAATAATGAGTATTTATTTAGATTTTATTATTTATATTTAAAAATTATGGATAATCTTTACACTTAAGAAATTCGATAGCGATATCATTCCTCCATGAATTATTAACAATATTTAGATATCTATGATAAACCACCATCCAAACCTCATATTAAGTATTTGTTTTATAAACACAAAGACCAAAAGAGTCTCCTTAAATATAAGATCCTTTAAGCCTTGAGCCGCCTAAAGGTCCTAAAATATAATAATAAAAATTGACTGTTTATTCTCCAGAGGATGTCATTTTTGAAGAATCAGAAACTGATGAGAAACCAAGGGCTGCTAATCATATTCCTTGTTAAAAAGCACTCAAGGAGCATGTACTTAAAAAAATAATCTTAAGAATATTAGAATCAGAAGTTAGAGCGAGAACCTAGGATTTTCCGTATTTAGATTTTTGTAGTAGAAGAAGAATAAAATTTCATGATCCAATTATTTTCATATAATTAATTTTTCTTTAGACACTTACCTGCAATTTTATGATATCTGCCTTCATTTTTATTCTAATGTATAAAAATATTATTGTTTTAAAATTAACAAATGATATCCTTTATATTACTTCAATTTTCAATACTGGAAAATTTCAATTGAAATATTAAAAACAGAACCAAATCTAATCTAGGGTTGTAGTTCAGTCAACATAATAAATTTGTTATTTTAAACTTTCTTTGCTATTTTCATTATTTTTGTAAATATTTAATCTTACATTTACTTTTACTTATGAACTATAAATTAAGTAAATAATAAAAGGGATTAGAGATTATCAAATTTTTCTTAGCAAACACAAAAATGACAATAATTGATAAAAGAAATCTTTTAAAAATACATAGTAAATAAAGCTACTCAAATTACTTTAATACAAATATGTGAAAGTTTAAAAGATCAATTTTAGGTTCTTAATACTGTTATTTTTGGGGATTATAATTTCTTTTACTATTTAAATAGATATACACAGGGGAACTTTATATTCAAAAAATAAAATTGGAAGAAAAGAGAAAATTTCATAAATTATATAATTAAGGGATGCATTTTAAATTTTGAAAAATAAAAGCATTTTCTATAGCTACTTGTATAAAGAATTTATTGCAGAGAATTAAGATTGTTTATAAATGCTGATTAAAAATTATAGAGTGAGATTATTGATAATATATTAAATAATTTTACCAATCTAATTAATTTAAGGGTATCTATTAATGCTTTTTTTTAATCTTAAGACTTAATTACCTTTGATATTTCGATTAGTAAATCTGTTTTAAGGAATAATAAAAATGATTTTAAAATGATTGAGAAAAATAATTATAATGTTTTGATTATTTAGAATGTATCTTAAGACAATTATTTGCTCAAATCAAATTATGTAAATGTTATTATTTTAAAATTCTAAAAGATAAATAATGTAATTAAAAAACTTCAGAAAACATAAAACATAATCATGAACTCTATAGATATTTATTTTGTCTATACATTAAAATATTGCGTAATAATAATAATATCATAGTTATTTAATTAAATTTATTAAACAAATGGGTGAGAAATCATCTTCATACATTACAGCTTTGATAATTGCAATGATTCTTTCAGGGGCAGCTAATACGATAGGTAATATTTAAAGAAATGAATATTTAGTGTATAAATTATAAAATACAAGCACAGTATCAGTAGATGGTTGGAAAGCAACAAATTTCAATCATCCATTTATGCAAGCAACTACAATGTTTTTAGGTGAGTCTTTATGTATATTGTTATTTTTAAATGTAAAAAAGAAACCGGAATATAAATAAGAATGTATTGAAGCAGCAGCAAAAGGGTATATATAGAAATTTGATATATAATAGAGTAAAAACAAAAGTTAACTATGGATGGGTAGCAATTCCAGCTATGTGTGATTTAACAGCCTCAACATTAGCCTATATATCATTAAATTACATTCCACCTTCAATATATTAAATGTTAAGAGGAGGAGCAATCATCTCAACAGCAGTAATGTCTAAATTCTTTTTAAAAAGAAAAATAAAAAATTTTTAATGGTTTGGGTGTGGATTAGTTTTGGTTGGAATAACTTTAGTTGGAATGAGTTCATTTTTATTCCCACCAAAATAGGACAAAAATGATGAAGATTCAAAAACAGAAATAGGTGCTGCCTATTTTATTTCAGTTGGTTTATTATTATTGTCTGTTATAATGAATGGACTTTAATTTGTTTCTGAAGAGAAATTATTTGATGTTTATTATTTACATCCTTTTGAAATAGTAGGTATTGAAGGATTATGGGGTTTTTCAGTTTACGTTGTTTTAGCAGTCTCATTGACTTTTATACAATGTCCAACTTCTATGAATGATAGTTGTATAGAAAAACGAATGACTGGAATGTTTTATTTTGAAAGAGCTGATTTTTATTTTTTACAAGTTGTTAATAGTGGATTATTGTTATTTTGGGTTATTTTAGGTATATTTACAATTGCTACATTTAACATCTGTGGTGTATCAGTTACTAAATATGTATCTTCTTTAGCTAGGTTATGATTTATTTTATATTTTTAGATCACTTGTTGATGTCTCAAGAACATTAATTATATGGGCTGTTTCACTAGCTATTACTTGGATTGATCCAGAGTCTAAATGGGAAAATACTAGATGGGAAGCTATTATTCTAGAACTAATTGGATTCTGCATTTTAGTCACTGGAAATCTAATTTATAATGGCACTATTAAATTGAGATTTCTTAATTCTGGCACTCAAGGTAATATATTTATATTAATCCTTTTAAGTTGATGATGCAGCTCAACAATTTCTAGATAATTAGAGTGGATAATCCTTATAGCCTCCATGAAGCATTATTTAAAAAATGTAAAATTATTTATCATTAAAATTTTCTTGTCATCTTATGTTTTATCTATTTATTTTAATTATTAAAATACTAAATTTATTTTTGTATTAATTTTTTTAATTCCTTTAAATCAACTAATGCATTAATTGATCAAAACTGGAAAATCAAAAAGCTTTAAAGATTATTCCATTTTAAAAAAAACTTCCTCAACCTCTAAAATTATTGAAAATTAATAAGCCTAAACTGCATTCATGAAACAATAAAGTTTTGAAGTTAGAACATCTAGGAAAAAGAGTTCAATATTTTTGTAAGACTCTGTTGATTAATCAGTCTTAATTGAAAAAATTAAAACCATACAAAAGTAAATATGTATTTTTCATATCTAGTCCTAATTTACATTTAGGAATGAATTTGTTATAATAAAAAATTTGGGAAAGAATCTAAAAATGTACCTAACAATAAATTGTAAAACCATTTTTTATTGTTTTAGGATCAATACAGTAATGTACCAATCATTGTCTTAAAGCCTGATTATGAATATGAGTTTAATTTCTCCATTTCTAAGTTTTCTTGTTTCAACACTATCAGACAATTAACTGAATGTTTAGCAAAATAATTTTATGAACTTACAAACAATCGTAAATGATATTTATGTATCTATTAAAGATTTAGATGAACCCTTCTTGTCAATACTTGTTGGTAAAATCAAAACTTAAAGGCTAGACGGAGATATGAGATTATTTGAATTACTGAATATAATTGTAAATGGAAGAAAACTATTGGTTCTTTAAAGTTCAAACTAATGAGATTTCTAATTATTTGATTAATTCTTCTTGCTAATTTATGGAAACTTCTTATTATAAGAAATTTTTTTATATACACTATTATATAATCATTATCAATTTTATTTAAATACTTTATTTTTTAGCAACTTCTATATTATTTCAAAGATTTTAAAAATATTACTTTCTTAAATAGATGATCTTGATTTCATTTTTGGATATTATTCTCTTTAGTATGAGTCCCATATATTTTTTATTACTAAAAATTTTGTTTTAAAAATACATATTACCATTTTTTTTACATAAATTAAAAATCAACATAGGTATTTATATTTATATTAGCATTTCTTTATACCTAAAATTAAGATAAATAATTTATAAAAATATATATTATTTATAATAACTAAAATCAAAAGTGTTGATAAGATTCATCAAAATAATAATGCAGACTATTTTTTCTGTGAGTAGTATCCATTTAGTCATAATATGAATGATCACTCTATTATACAATAGTTTCTAGTTGACTATTTGTACTGATTGAACCATGAACAAAAGTTTCTTATTTATCTGCAATTTATCTCATTCTATTCAAATGTATTTCATGTTTTGAATTGCTTGGAGTTTTTAGTTAATTAAGAGTAAATTCTATAAGTTATTAATCATATGAAGATTAAGCTAATGCAATTATTGATTTTGGGCAAAGTGATAAATTACTAAATGGATTATAATTTTCTTTTTAAGCCAATTCATATTATTGCCCTCTTTTTTAAATTTTGAATTTGGTTGACATTTGCAAATATGGATATATTTTTAAATTAACAGATTAATTTTATTAATAAATTTTTATTTTCAATTCTTAAAAATTTAGTAATGATTTTATACAAGATATTAAAAATTTGATGAAAAATCTTATATTATGTTTAAGAATTTATTTTGATTAAGAATTAATCATTATAATTAAAGATTTTAAATCTTTAGAAATTTGTGAATAAAGATAAACTAGTAAGGATGACAATATAATTTTACTAAAACTTGATTTTGTTTAAGATGATATAAATTTCAGAAGTTTAATGGATAGAATACAATTTAAGAATTCTGGGATCTAATAAATAAAACAATTTTAATAATAAAATTAGAAAAATTACATACAAATAATTTAATTGATATGTTAAAATTTGATATAATATATTTTAAATAAAATGTGTAGTAGTGATGAAATAATATCTTTAAACTTGTATAAAATATTGATTAATTAATTTTATTGCTACAATGTAATAAAAATTGTCTTAAATTACCACAAAAACAAATTGGGATGATATAAGAAAGGAATAGATGAGATAAATATTAGATTAAGGTATCAAGAATAGGAATAATATAATTTTATAGGTTCAAATATGACAGATGATGATGTTGTTTATATTAAGCATTGTATTAAGAATTTTAGTGGTCCAACAGCATATATGTGGTTAGAGAGTAATCTGAAAGGAGATTAAATTAATGAAGTTAATAAAACATGATAACATTAGATAATAAAGCATATAAAAATAGCTACAAGTAATGATGGAACAAATCCTATTTATTTAGTATAAGAAGGTATGAAAATGATTTATAATTAGGTGAATTATCATCAAAGACAAGAGTATATAAAAAGGCAGAAGTTGTATAAAATGAAGAAGTCGAATTTGGAAAAGGAGCAATAGCTTTTTAGGTTGATAGATAATTATTCAACTCATTTAAAAATGTATTGAACTATTGTTATTAAATAGAGTGCTGAATTATAGGAATTGGAAATAAAATCATAAAATTTACAACGTTGTATCCCTATAAGATCTTTTGATATATAAAAAAAATAATCTTTATTGCCATTATTTAAGGAAACTAAAAAAAAGTTTGGAAGTATAATGACAGTTCCAGGAGGAGGAACAGCTAGTGTATATTTTTAAACAAAAGGAACAACATTAATTTTTACTACGACAAAAAGTCATAATTTTGTAATAGTTGGATGTATTCAAAATGTTGGAGTTTTCAATGAATAAAAATTATTATTTGATTAAGAATCAGAATATGGAAGTATATCTATTTGCGAATCTACGGTATCAATTCATTATAATTGTTAGCTTTATCAATTATAAGCAGAAGATGTAAATAAATTACCAGATGATTGTATACAATCTTTGAGAGCAGCATTTTTGGCTAAAAAAATCATATACAAATCTATTCTTGATAAAGTTCAATAAATAACAGAAGATGATGAATTTGTTGAATTTTAAGATAAGATTTGTAAGAAGTATTCAGTTGAATATAGCAGTATATTAAACATTATTTAAAAAAATACTAAAAATGGAAAAATTGAATCAACAGATAAATAAGAATAAATAGAAAAAAATAAATAAATGTTTGAAAAAACTATTGGTGGAAATAGAATGAATAATGTTTTAAGCCAGATGAGTGATAAAGAAAGAACTTTATGTTTAGGAACACCAAGAATTGTTAATAAATAATCTACATTTTTGGGTTTAACATAAGAATAAGAAACATCTTTATTTGCTTTAAGATAACTTGGTATCTTATTATAATTATATATTTAGCTACTGATTTAAGAAAAGGAAATACTAATACAAATTCAATTATTCCAATGTCTAAAGAATCTGTTAATAAAGCAAAATAAGCTTTGCTTTAAGAGGAAAAAATTAATATTGGAGATGTCTTACAAAGAAAGACTATATCTACTAAACTTTAGGAAGATCCTAAAATGCTTGAAAAAATGAAAAAAGACAATTATGAATTATTATCTTAATACCCTTAAGAAGAAGAGAAAATTCTAAAAATACATTCTGAAGATCCTAACAAAGATTAAAAGATAGAAACAGATAATCAAAATGAATTCAAAGGAAGACCTTTAGTAAGACAAAGTTCTATCAAAGGATAGCAAACTGCATAATAAATTTAAATTGATAAAAAAAATAAATTGCTTTAAAGTTTAGTTTGATGTAAAAATTGACATCAATTTTTATGTATATCTTTCATTAATTTTAATTGAATTCCTTGAATTTCTATTCCAATTATTTAAAATGCTTTTAAATTGAATCCAATGAAACTTAATTTCTTCTACTTGAAATTTATTAATTTAAAGAATTATATTGAATACATTTCTCAACACATAGTTAATCTTCTTTTAAATTTTGATATAAAAATTCTAAATTATATATATTAATACCTCTTAATTTCTTTTATGCATCTTACTGGTCATTATTTTAGAAATTTTTTTGTGGATTATAATTCTTTAATATTTAATTAATCTCATTTAATTCTTTTTTTTCTTATTACATTTAAGAAAGTAATTCACTTTTTTTCCTCCTTATTTACTCTAATCTGTTAAGTGCATTTTTATAACTTTAATTTTTTTCTGTTCTTTTATTTTCTATTGATCCAATTTCTGTTTCTAAATTTAATTTTTCTTTTATTCTGTATTCTAAAATTGTTTAATTTCTTTATATAGTTTATTTAATTTCTTCAATATAGTATTGTTACATTTCAGGATGAAAATTTAAACCATTTAAGAATACCTCAGTTCTAGTATATTATTTCATATTTCTATCTAATACATTTAAAATTCCTCCTAACCAATGATTACGTATTTCTACCCATTTTGTACCTGCAGGTTTGAATAATTTGCTCATATTTTTAGCTAATTCTTAATCTTTTTAATATTCTTTTGTTAAATCTTCTTAATCTCCTTTCTCCTACAAATAAGATTAAAGTTATAGTTTCAAATCATTAATAGATTATTCCAATTCTTTAATTTCTCCAATAATCTTATCAAATTATGCTTATTTCATCTTTAATTTTTTGGTTTCTGATTCACTAATTTAATACTAAGCACAAATTAATTTCAATTCATTTTCTTCTATTAAAAAGCTATCATATTCAGCCTTTTTATGAAATATTCCTTCATTCAATTTTTTCTTTTTATCAAAAAGTAAATCATAATTAATAGGCGATATTTAGCTTTAATTTGTTTGATTCAAAAAAATTTCTAGTTCTAAATTCAAATTTAAATCTTAACATTACTAAACCTATTCTTCCAATTAAGGTTGCTTATTCAATATTTATTCTAAATTTAAGCGTGAAAAGTATTCTAAAGCCAAATTCAACTAAGCTAATTCAGATTAAATAGGTAGCCAATCTTAAATAGTTTGAATTCCAAATTAATCACTATCTTTATAATTTATATCATTTTCTAAATAATATTGAATTTCTGATTCTGTGACTTCAGGTTCAAAATGTTCTGATATTTTTTAATCTTCTGTTGATTTTCTCCCAAAAAGGGCAAGAAAGAGACAAATTGCTAAAAACACTATTAAGATATTGATTCTATTCATCAATATATCAGTTCTTTACATTAATTATTATTTGATTTATAATATATTGCTGAGAATTTAAATTTTATATAATTACATTATAATTCTATGCATATCTAACTTTCATAAAAACTTGTGAATATATGCAGTAGATACATAATCACAAAAAAGTCTTGCTTGATTAGATTAGCATGATAAACTGACTAGGGGATCTTTAAATCTATATTTATCAATTTATTTATTTGTTAATGATACTTAAATAAGAGCAAAGGTTTTATTATTATGAACAATAGGATAAATGAATATAGGTGCTATTGAATACATATCAACAATTTGATTAAAATTAAGTTCCTTTGAAATATTTGCAAAATATGCAGGTTGCATACTAATAGCTACTTAACCACATACTCCAGCTAAACTATCTAATTTTTTTATTTCTTCATTATAATATTTCCATAGACCATTATTTTCAACAAAAACTATTTCTGATGTTGATAATTGCATAATTTTACATTACATTTCTTTCATTAGTTCACGAAAATGAAATTTATCTTTTGCTCGAATTAATTTTAAAAATTAGCTTTATAAAAGGTCTGTTTATTTTAATAATGAGATCTTTTAAGTCTATTCATCAATTTTTTGAATTTATATTTTAGTATACAACCCTACAATTGATGCAAAATATTAGATATCACTAAAATTATTACTCTGAATAGGATGATGAAATTCTATTAATCCAGCTGGAAGAGCAGCATCTGTTATTATTGGAAAGATATAAGTGCTATCTTGATAAACATCTTCTCCAGTTTCATTTTAATAAATAATATGTTTATGAGCAGTTAATTTATTTACTGATTCTCTAGTTTCTAAACTATCTCTAAATACACCTTTTGCACAAATTATTTTTTTTTATTTTCCATCAATTTAATTGATAAAGAATCCTGTTTAGAAATCTCGTAGCCATAAATAAACATGAGAAACTTTGAAAAAAGAAGACAATGTTGTAAAGAAATTATGCATTTCATCATACGAATAAATTTACATGAGTTTAGATAGCTTAATAATAAATACATTATGAGCTAAGCTGAATTCTTTATAATTTATCATATGATTAAATAACCAAGTTAATTACATCTTCTTATTTTCAGGATTTAGTTAATTCATATGAAGTATGAAATCTTCTGCTGAGAATTCTAAAACTTATTATATAAATTCTAGTTAGAATAATATTTATTACATTTGCATTCTAGATTTTAGAATACATGTCTAAATACAAAGTTTTATGGAATTTCTGTAAATGTTATCACCATCTTCTCCTAATCTATAAAATCTTCTTCATTTTAAATTTTGCTTCTTATTTAAAATCTATTATTCAATCTGTATATTTTTTAATTTAAAGAATTGTTAACCATTTGAAGTCTGTAAATTTAATAAAAAATATACTTTTAGAAATCTTTTTATTTTTATATTGCATCTTTCTTAATTTGTTCATTTTCTGATAAAACTTCAATCAAATTATGTTTTATTTAATCTTTTTATAAAGTGATATTGGATTCTAATATAATTTAAACTCTTTATTCAGATCTCTTTAATTTCTTAGCTATGAATATTTGACTCTTATACATAATTCCTCATTAAGTTTTTATTCTGCAATTAATTTCTTATTAAGATTATTAATATCAGCTTCTTGACTTCTTATTTTTTCAAGTAAGAGTTAATGTTCTTTTTAAAATTTAGAGTTTAGTTGATTAAATTTAAATAATTAGGCTTTCAAATATGATTGTTCACTTTTTAACTTTTCGTTTTCCCTTAAAAGTTGATTATACATGATTTCATTAAAGGAGACTTTTTGCAAAGTGGTAACCATGTCTTAAAGAGATAATCCTATAGATGTTAAATCCTTAGTTGTAAAGGTATTAGATTGAAGTTATTTAATTTTAGTATTTAATTATTCATCTAATCCAACCATACTATTAATACGAGCATGAAGAGTCTAGATACATAAAATGAATACTTAATTCAATTCATCTACACTTTTTTAGCTGATTCTTCTCAATTATGATCTATCAGACAAAGGAGGTGCTTCAAGCGGTTTTCTAGACATTAATGTTTTATATAATAATAAAATTGTACATAATATAATTTATATATTTGTTGATCAGATAATTATAATTCATTTAAGTCTCTCAAACTTTAACAACACTTTTTTAGATAAAGCTTCTATTTCTAATAGATTGTCATTTTCATAATATTATTTGAAATTGAATTATTAATTTGTATTTTTGTCATCAAATTAAAAAGTTTCTTCTAATCGAATACAGTCTAACACTCTATCAGCATGAATCCATTATTATCGATTCTTAATATATATACATATATATGAATTACTTGATCTTAAGCATTTATTTTTTTAAGAGTTTCAATCAATAATTTTGAGTATTCTACTAAGCATTTGACTAATATTTATTGATTGTTCTATTTAAAGTTATTGTTAATAGCTTATTTAATAGCTTCATCTATTTTTGGTCTTTATTGAATTTAAATACTAATTTTTTCATAGATTGAATCAAAATAGGATTTGAATACATCAAATTCTTTAGAAATATATGTGTGTATATCTTTATAGTCTTTGCTTTAAGTAAATTATTCCCAAAATCTATAATATTAATATAAATAATAAATTACTCTAATCCATAACAATTTTATTTATCTTATAGAATAGTTTTAAGGAAATCAATTAATTATAATAATTTCTTAACAAGTAAGAAGCCTGTAACATCATAATTTTGAATAGTTTAATTATTCATAGCTTCTTCAGCAACAGATGCAAGAAATACATAAATATTTCTTTCATGTAAAATTCTATTAGCATTTCTTTTTTTAGCTTTAATTTCTTTTTCTCTTTAAGTTTCTTTATCAGTAACTTCTTCATTACCAATATCTTAAACAGCTCCTTAAGTACTTTAAACAGTTTTAGCTGAATCTTATCTAGCAAGATTATTTTCTTCTTGTGGTTTCTTTAATAGAGGTCCTACATATTATTATTATTGATTTTAAGGACCCTTTTAAGCTACTTACATAGCAAAATTATTTAAATCTTCCTTTTTTTTAATTTCTGCTGGATGATCAATAACCATATTATTTTTAATATAGAATTTACTCATATTCATCATTAATTCTCCACCTTTTAGTGTTGTTTCTAAATCTTTTTTTAACTTTTCCTCTTGATAGAAATTTATTTCATGATTAAATAGATCTTCCCAAGATATTCTATTTTTAGGATTTACTACAAGCATTTTTTTTAATAAATCTTCTGCAATAGGGGAAATATTATTCACTTTTCTATTAATAACAAATTGTTTAGTTTATATGTTTTTTAATAATTCCACCATATTAATAGCTGTAAATGGAGACTTTCCAAATAATAGTTCATAAAAACAAGTACCAATAGACCATATATCTGCCTTATTGTCATATTCTTAACTATTAAGTACTTCTGGAGCCATATTGAGAGGAGATCCTAACATTGTAGTTGCAAATCCTTGATTGTCATTCAAAAGTTTAGAAAATCCAAAATCAGCTATTTTTATATTGCCATCATGCTTTAGGATATTTGCCAATTTAAAATCTCTATGCATTATTTTATTCTTAACAAGTGTTTTAAAGCCATTTAGAATCTATAGTAAGTAATCAACTGCTTCTTCTTCTAGTAAAAATTTCTTCTATTTTATGTACTCTAAATTTAAATGATAATTATTATTACATGAAAGATCACCTTCATTGCAGTATTCCATAATCAAATAAATGTTGTTAGCTGTCTTCTTTATATCATATAACTTAATAATGTTATCATTATTGCAAGTCCTCAGCACTTTTATTTCATTTTCTAACAACTCTGTAAACTTCCCTTTTAGCAGTTCCCTAATAATTTGATATATTTAACACCTCTTTACGCATTTCACTGCTATGTCAACATTTGTTTGCTTATTATATCCTTTGAACACCTCGCCAAATTATCCTTTTCCTATACTTCTCTCAAGAACATAGCTATCAACTACCTTTGGCATTTATAATTTAAATTATATTAATGAACCTTAAAATCACAAATAATTAACAATCCTCTATAAGTGATTCACTGATAATTACCAATTTAGATTAAATACACCTTTTTAGAGATAATACATTCAATAAGATTGAATGTAATTAATAAATAACACTCAAGGATGCAGTTTAGATTTCTTAGATTTTAAAAGATCGTAAATATATTGAATCTATTATTAAGAGGGAGTTTTAATTTATGAAGGTGAAATTAATGAATAGATTGAAATATACCTTTAAGCAAGTGGATTGTATAATTAAGGTCAAGGGAAGTTTAAAAAATAAGTATTATAAATTAAGAAAATGAATGTTCCATTGTAAGACTTCAATAATTGTTATGGAAAATATGATTATATAGAATAGAAATTCTAAAACCAAATAAATTTATTCAAATAAGTAGATGTAAATGAAAAATAAGAAATAATTGATGAAAATGAGTTATTAAATGATGGTGTGGAAGTAAAATAAGTAGAAAGTTGTGCAACTAAACCTAGAGCATGTGCAAATTGTACTTGTGGAAGAAAAGAAATGGAGTAAGAATTAAAATTAAATTATTTTTTTAGAGAAAAATAAGATTAAGAGTAGTTATTAGAATAATTAAAAAATAATTCTGTAAAAGGTTGCGGTAGTTGTTATTTAGGCGATGCTTTTCGTTGTGCAAATTGTCCCTATAGAGGTATAAATAAATTATATAAATATAGGATTACCTGCCTTCAAGGATGGAGAATAAGTGAAAGTCAATTAAGAAGATGTATTTTTATAAGAAAAGGAAGAGATAGATTAAATTACATTAGAGAATGGAAAGGTCAAATTAAAGATTTGATATATTTATAATATATGGATAATTATAATATGAAGAATGAGTACTTTTTTAAGTTTTTTTTCATTTTTAAATTTAATCTATTAACAAAAGAATTTAGAATAATGATAAAGAATTTTTATTTTAAATTTAAGTAATTTTTAATGAAATCCATTTATTGATAGTTAGTTCTTAGTAAATTTTTTGGTGTGTAATCTAAAAGAATTATTACAAAAATGATATATGTGTAAAAAATAACAATTTTAATATTTTTTTATTAGTCTTTTCTATTCATTTTAGTGTCTATTGAGTTTTTCTTAGATTAGGAATAGTTTATAATTGATTTACTCATTTATCTCTATTTTTTGAGCTATGTGATTTTAAGTTTGAAACTATTACCTCTTTGATTTATGATTAATAATTAATGCGCTAACAATAACAATTACCACGGTTGTCTGAAGATGAATAATTTCCAGGTCGTTTACATACACAATCTAGAAAACTGAAGTTTGGAAGTATATAATTCAATCGCATATGAATTTTAGCTACTGAAAACTTCAATAAGAAATCGAAAAAACAAAGTCCAATGGCTGAGTCATAATTTATTAAACAAATTGATAATAAATTAGAGCAATACAATAAAGATATTGAATAACGAAATGATATGATTTTTACTATTGAAAAAGGGTTTGAATCTGTTAGACAAGAATTGATAAAAGAGAAATTATTAAATGAAGAAAAAACTAGACAATTATAAGACTTGGGAATATAATATTAAGCTGTTTAATAAAAGCTTAAGTCTATCCATGAATCAAATAAAAATATAGGATAAGCAAGTACAGATAAGGAAAGAGATAAAATATAGCAATTAGAAACCGTTTAAAAAGCTATTCAGTCAAAAGAATATTAATTAAGTTAAACTGTAGATTAACTTAATACCTAATTGAATGACATAGCTCATAAAATTAAATCAAAGGAAGAAATGCCAGATGATTCTAAAAAATTCAAAGACTTAATTAGAAAAAGTGAAGTATAAAAGTAATATAATATTTCTTAGGAGAAAAAGTATAAATCATAGGCTATAATGGATGAACTTAAAAAAAGTTTAGAATCCATATCAGCAGAAAAGTAATTAATAAAACATTAAATGGATCAATATAAAAAAGAATACATTGCTAAGGAAGAATGTTTATCAGCTGAATACAATAGTACTTAGAATAAGGTTAAGGAATTATAGAAAGAAAAAAGCCAATTGTAAGAACAAATTAAGAAATAGCCTTAAAACTCTTAAGATTAGAATAATAAATTATAAGAAGTAATCAATTAATTGAAATAATAATTGGCTGAATAAAACAAATCAAAAGATGTACGAATATTCATTTTTTATATAAGAAAGAAATTAATTAATGGAAAGGAAATCTTGATATTTAAGTTAAAAATTTTGATCAATTGAATCAATAAATTGAAGAATATAAATAAAAAATTGAAACAACTTCTAAAAATTTAGTAGAAAAGACAAATTATGTAGAATAAATTACAAAATCTATTGGTGAATCTGAGAAAGTACTAAAAGATTAATAAACAGAAATTAAGTTATTGAATTAAAAAATAGAAGAATGTAATAAAAAATTAGGTGATTCAAAACCTAAGAATATGTAATAAGTTATAGAGACTATTGGTATATTAGAAAAAACACATGTATTTTATGATTTTTAAATTTTTAGAAAGAAATTTAAAAAGGTCTTGCTTGTACTTTTTGCAATAAATTTATTAAATAACCAGTAACAATAATTCCATGTGGTCATTCTTATTGTTTTGAATGTAAAAAAGGTTATTAGAAAGAATGTTTTAAATGCGGTCCTAAATTGAAAATTGAAGCAATGTATAGAAATGAATTGTTAGATGATATAATAGAAATGGTTAAATTAGTAGAGTAAAGCATTTTGAATATGAAATAAATTACTTAAAATTAATGAAATACTTTCATATAAATGGAACCCAGCCTTTCCATGCTCTTCCTAATATATTTGGATCTGTAGCCAAATCAATTAAACAATCAACTTATTAAATAACAGATAATGTTTAATGTTTTTAGAATTAATGTCTTAATCTATTTTAATTAATGCCTTAAATAGCCTTTCTTAAATTATCAGCATATCTAGCTGATTAATGTCTAGATTCATCAAATTCCTCTAAAAGAATTAAAGAACAATGAACTCCAATAAGTTTTTTATGAACAATATCAATTTTCTTTCTTGGATACCAAGTTTCTTTAATTCTTTATTAATCTAATGAAATCATGCTCATAGAATCTCCAGTTTTATTATATATTTATTCTTCAATTTTTGATTATTCTTCTAAACGTTATCTAAATTCATCAGACATTCCTTTATTTTTTCCAATTTTGATTTATTCAATTAAAGGATCATTAATAAAGACCTAAAAAATAATAAAAATAATTACTTCACAAAAATCAAGTAAAATATGTCTTTTTTTTCTAAAAGCAGACATAACTTTAACAAATTAACTTTTATATAATCCTCCTAATCCAATAGGTTTAGCTAATCCTTCAAATACTTAAGTTAATCTAAATGGCATTAATTCAGGTATAGGTAAAGCTAAACCTTATCCAAATGAAAATCCAAAATCTATAGCAATTAAATTACCATTTGAATAATTTAACAAAATATTTTCTAAATGTCTATCTCCAATACCAAGTATATAACCAGAAGCACAAATACCTGCATAATTAATAAGGAATTTATCTCTAATAAAAACAAATGCTTCTAAATTTGCACTTAATTTACTAAGTCCATTTCTTAATAATGTATCTTTAACATATTTTTTTTATTCATTAAAATTTGTAACAATATCATTTGCACTTTCACATTATAATACACCAAGAACTTCGCAACCTTTATTTTTTTCAAAATGTTATCCTTATCTTTTAGCTGCTTTAGCAACATATTCATCTCTCTTAGTTAAAGCTTTATTTTTAAATAATTCCAATCCTTCTTCCTCTTAATGTTCTCTATCTATAATATCTTTAATGACTGTTGTATTATCTACCCATTATAGCATACCAAATAATTTAGTCATTGGAAATACTCCATATGTACTTAGATCTGAATCTGGTAATATTTTATTCATAACATCAAATAAACATTCTATTCTTTAATCTAATCTTAAATCTTCTCCTCCTTTTACTAAAAATAAATATTATTTTTCATCTGTTCCATATATCTTTATTCTCTTTGGTTTCCTTATAGATGATAAGACAAGCATCCCTTAATCAAAACTAGCTATTTTTGGTATCATTCTTATATCCAATTCATTCATCCCATTTAATTACATTGGAATTAGAATCTCTTAATATTTACCTATTTGATCTATTGATTCTTCATTAAAGTTCTAAAACCAACGAGACATATCATGTACCATTTATTAATTCTTTATTTATAATGATTTTATTTCATCTTATAATTCTATTGCTAACTAATTTATAAAATGTTAATCAGCTTTGTTTCTTAATATTTAATTAAGTGAATTTTTCTTTTTCTAAATATATGCCAAATTATAACTACCATAGAAATCTTCTCTTTTTGAATAAAAATCTTCTTACATTTTATCTATTATTATCTCAATATCTTCTGAATTATCTTTTATTTAATTTAAATATGCTTATAATCTATGTTCTGGATGAGTCAATTAATTTAATGCTTCTATAAAAGCATAATTTTTAGGAATCTATTGATGTAATTTATCAAACATTTTACTTGCTTCAGAATCACCTTTGAATTCTTTTCTAATTTAATATGTCACATTAAATTAATATACAAATTATTGAGGATATTTTTTAACAAAATCATCAAAGATTTTCTTAAAATACTAATATCTTATATTATCATTAATTAAATGTATTAATTATGGTAAATATTATAAGAAAATCCAAGTACTTAAATGACCCTTCTCTACAGCATCTTAAAATACTGGACCTATTTAATTTGGAAATTTTTAAACTACTTTTAATACTTTTATTAAAAGAGTTTCAATCTTATTTAATTGATTTGAATTAAATTTAAAAGAATTTATTGTATATCTAACAAATTAATCAGCTATCATATCTAAACTAATATTTCTATTTTCTAAAATTTTTCTTAAATCATTAGAACCACCAGAATCAGGTTCAATTACTCTTAAACATCTTTCACAAAACAAAGCAGCTTTATTATAAAATTTAGATTGATTTATATTTTCTTCTTGTAATTATATTTGTAATTCTAAATATCCGTTAAATGTTTGCATTATAGCATCAGCATAACGTTAATAGAAAGGATTAAAATCATAACGATTATTGTGTTTTCTACTCTCTTGATTAAACATAAAAACTACATCCTAATTTATTTTAAGATAATGTTGATTACTAATAATTGGAAGCATATTAAATCTAAATTGTACTGATTTATCTGTATTTTTTTATGCTTATTAACAGAAAAAAAGCTTTAATTTCTTATGCTAATCATATCTATCAAAATTATCATTTAATTTCTATAATATAGTTTCTAAATCTCTTTGATCACTTTCAAATCTTTCTTCTTTTAATTTTAGTTTGGCTAAGGTAGAATAAGTACTCCATGTTTCACATTTGTAGATTTTAAAACAAATTGACAATAAATTTGCTGCTTATTAAAAAAGATTCATTTAAACAACACCTTTTGCAAATTATAAAGCCCACATACCTAAAATTGGATGTGTTTAATTTGCCATTATTAAACGATTTTAATAAATTCTATTCCAAGTATATAAACTATCTTAAAGAGATGGAGATCTAACAGACCAAGTATTAAAAATTTACATCTTTTTATCAATATCAATTTCTACTCCACTATATATACTTTATATTTCACCCATTTCATGCATTATTTATAATTATTCTAAATGTTTATGTCTAAGTTATTTAGAGAGCAATTCATTTTAAGATAATAAACTTGACCACTATATTAAGAACTTTTTCTATGCTTTTTAAAGAAAGTATCTAGATTAATCAATATCTTATTCAGAAATGAGAATCAGAGTTTTTTCTAATAAAAATTCATCTTAAAGATGTTCAGTTCTCCTATCTAAATATTTAGCTTTTTGAAGGTCAAATTCACCAGCTTTATTAATTGACATATATTTATGTAATGTCCTTCTAATTAAAGGTAAATCTGCATTTAATTCTTTATCAGTAAGTTAAGTAACATCTTTTAATTAAGAATCTAATTTTTCCCATTATCCTAATTTCATACATGTATCTTGAAACTCTTATTATAAATAATGTACCATTCTACCATCTATAGTTAATTCATCATATCCTTCCTAATGAATTTCCTCTAATAATTCTTCTAACTATTAGTTTGCTCTAACATATGAATATTGATGTTTTAAATCCATAGCTTATTTAATAGAATCAAATGCAGGTTTATCTTTGAACAATTCATTTATGATTCCCTCAATTTAAGCTTTATTACCTTAACTTTGATGTAAATCCATAAGATCCATCCAAAAGAATGATTTTCTGATTTCTAAATTTTCATTATCTTCTTACAATCTTAAAATACATTCCTCAGTTAAAATCATGCTTTAATAATAAGCTAATGATTCTAATCCTATCTTTTTGACAATTTTATTTTCAGGTAATAAAATTCCAGATTTACACAAGACTTAATGTAAAGTTCTCAAAACAGTTGAAATAAAAATAAATGTTTTACATTATGATCGTTACAATAATCCTAGAAGAACTTCATATAAAGTTTCAGCTGAAGTATTTTTATCATACAATTCTTAAAATAAAGCTGTAAATACTCTTCCTGCTAATTCTTCATCTTCAAAACATAAAACTATTAAAGGATCTATTATATCTTTATGTTTAATTTTAATATCTGGTAGATCTCCTTCTCTATACTAGCGAACTCTATTTTATACAAATTTTTCAAATCCTTCTTATGTTTAATTATACATTTATGAAGTTGATTATTGTGTTTTTAATTTATAATATTTTTTTGATACATCTCTTTGACTTGAAGCAGATTCTGGTTTATATCGAATTTAATTATTTGATGTTAATTAAATTTATTAAAAACTTATTTCATTAGCTTAAAGAAACTAAGAAAGATGAGATTTATTAGATTTTGTTGGAATTCTAAATCCATCTTCATCAAGATATTATGATTGTTATTGAATTATCTCTTAAGTTGCTCTTATCATTTATTTCTAATTCCCAATATTCTTATTACCTTAATTATTTTGACTAGCTCCAATAGCTTAACTTAATAATTAAGATGATGAAGTATATTAAGAACCAAATTAAGTTCCTGCCATCTATGACATATTGTTTTATCTAAAATATTTTTTATTATTGAATTCTTAATCATAATAATGAGCTTCATCACTTAAATTCTTATCAAACACAAATGAATCATATTCTGATGTTTTAGTACTCTAACTCAATAATAAAGGTACTGCTCCTTTCAACCACAATGTCTCTTTTGATGGTTAATATATATCTTTCATTAAAGAAATCACTCTATCTATCTAACTTGTTTGTTAACCAGCTTAATATTGCAATTAAATTGCTTTACGCTCTAAATCATCCTATAAATATTTAAAACATAATGTTCTAATCTCTGCATGTTGAGAAGTAAACAATGATAATATATAAGTTGTTACTTTCTCTTACAATTCCTTATGTTCATAATTTATTAAATATTCATGTAACAATTTTAAAATACTTTAATATATTTTTACTATTCCAATATCTCTATCTATACCATATTTTTAATCTATTTTATCTAAAATTTAATTAAAACAATGTAAAATCAATTCTGTACAGGCATTTAAACATTTTAGTTATGCTAATTACTTTAATAAATTTAATAATTCATAATGCACACTTTCCTCTTAATCTTCAATCACCTTATCTATACTTCCACTTATAGATACCACTATCTCATTTATAAAAAACTCAGGATCTTATGTGGATGTTTCAATCTATCCCAAAAATTCACTAAATATAATTAATATCTAAGCTCTCTCTTTATTTGATGCCTAAACAATTAAATTTGCTGTTTCTTAAAATAATTTATTGTTCCCTAATACCTTTGGATAAACAAAAGTAATAATCTTCATAAATGTTGTAAATTTTTCTTTTCCATATCCTGGTCTACTATCTGCCTTTATTCCTGTAACTATATTTATTATCTCTTGTTCATATTCACCTCCAGAAATCTTCAAATTTTAACAACATTATAAAACACTTCCATATACATTTGCTATACCTTTCAATACATGTTTTTTTGTTGTGTATGTGCATGCCATTCTATATATTTGATCTGTTGGAAACTTTATATTATGGGACTACTTTTATAATATAAATCTATATCTTTCATATACTGATGAATTTGCTGTTCTAACAAATTCTGGATAATCCTATAAAATTACTACATTATTTAATAATGCTATATGTAAAATTGCCAATCCATTTGCCTACCATAAAACTGAATTATCTTCTGTTTATGGTTCTATTTATAAATTTTTTTATTCAGGCTTTTTGCAAATCATATCTACTATCAACTTATCACATATGTACATCTAATCTCTATATAATTAGACAAACATTCCAATAATTTCAATATTCTAATCAAAAATTTTTCTATTTTTATCTGCAGATAACATTATCAAATTATTGATAACTGAACATATTTTATTTTTGGATTAAGGATGCATTTAAAGATATTCTTATCTTACTTCTTATTTTTATGAAAATTTAATAAGAACAACAATAACATCTCTTAAAAAATAATGAAATCCTTTTCCTCCATTAATTTTATTTTCTTTTGTACAATAATCCAATAAAACTCCAATCCATCCTGATGCATATTTATTAAAAATATCACTTTTATTAATAATCAATTTCAACATGAATATTTTTAATGATAAGTATAGACTATCATCATTAAATACTGATTTAATTGCCGTCATCCAACTTGGCATTTCTTCTTCTTATTATTATGTTTATTAAGTTTATTATTAGCCAAGCATTTATTAGAAATTTTGTTTATTGGCCATAAATTCTATTAAAGATAATAATGGTATCATCAATTTATGTTTATTAACTTCATCCATCTCAATTTTCTATACTTATACTGTATTCTATATATTTTCATCTTCCTCTTCTACTTCCATATTTGTTTCTGTAACTTGTTCTACTGATAATGATGATGCAGTGTATAAATAATTCTTAACGATTTTCTCTTAAAAATAATCTTATTATTATTTTCTCACTTCAGTAAAAAGTGGTTTTTCTTCAAAGTTTGTTTCAACTTAAAAATTAAATTGCCAATCTTTATTAATGAAATTATCCCAATAATTTATATCTCTTTCTTTTTTAAATAAATGTGCATAAAATATATTCTCTTTTGTTTGTGTTTTCATCAAAACATAAATATAAGTAATAAAAGCACTACATTAATAATCTTCAACTACTTTTACATAATTAACTTAAGATAAGATTTCCTTTTAATTTATATTCAAAATATTAATTTTTTCAAATTTAAATTTGCTTGCTTTGTTACAATCCAAAATCAATCTCTTAGTTATTTCATTATCTGCTTAAAATTTGAGATTTTAATGTAACTGTTTTTTTATTTGTTCTGATGACATTTTTTTATAAGCAATTCCAAATAAATCAAACATCAATGTTCTCCATTATATTTAAAATATCATGACCTTCCAATTATCATCCCATACTACATTTAATTATTACAAAATATAAGGTGTAAATTCTGAATAAAACTCAAGTAATAACTTAGAATTACTAAGAAGTGGAATTAATAATTTATTTCCTAAAGCTATTCTCACATTATTAAGTGGATTTGTATCTAATTGTTCATCCTTTATTTAAAGCATAAGCCATTTTAATTAAGAATAGGACTCCTAATTTATCTATAAAAATTCTTGTATAAAATAATCAAAATTTAAATCTTATCTAAGAAGAGGAAATAAGACTTCAATGTATTAAATCTATCCACAAAGTTTAATCATTTCAGTTAATTTCTTTAAAATTTCTTTAAAATTAGATTCTTCTATTGAACCTTTTTTTAAATCGGAAATCTTAATAGGAAAGTATTTATTTGCTAAATCATTTAAATAGTTAGGTAAATCTGTGTCAATATGTTTAATATACAATCCAAATAATATCAAGGAATCTGTGTGAATATCAATTGATTTGCTAGTGTTAAATCCTTCTTTTAATAAACCCTTTACATATTCTTTGTTTATATTTTTAGTTTAATTTATTATGATGTTATTAATTTAAATTTCTAATTGTAAAAGAGCTGAATTTTCTCTATTAACTTTAAATTAGAAATTGTAAAAGTGATGAATTTAATTTTCTGGAACTTTATTAACTAATCTTATTCCTTATCTAAATAAATGAACTTCTTTACAAATATACTAAAAATATGTTTGTCCAACAGATTCAAAATATTTAGCAATAAAACCAATAAGTTATTCTTCATTTTTTTATCTAAAATCAGATGCTTTAATTAAATTAGAAATAACAAAATTTTTAGCTCTTTATTCTGAGAGTAAAAATTCAAAAAGATAAGTAACATATTCAATATTGTTAATTTAATCATTTCCTTATTCAAAATTGACAACTACTTAACCAAGCTAATCGATACATTCTTAATAAAAATTAATACAATCTTAATCATTAGAACATTCATTAAAAATCCATTTCAATCCATTTAAAAAGAACTTTAATTCATTAATATCTTTAATTAAATCTTTATTTGTAATAGTTGAAGCAAAGGAAACAAATTCATTATCAAAAATTTCATTTAAAACTTATCTAAATTAAGAAAATTTAATGTTAGCCGATAATAATTTTTGAGCTTCATTACATACACTATTTACTTATCCAAAATATAAGTCTAATTAAACTCCTTTTAAGAAATAAGATGGTCTTATAACAAGTCCTAGACTTAGATTATAGTATTATTCAATATCAATATGGAATGTTCTTACAAATTTATATACTCTTTCAAAAGTAGTTATAAGTTATTCAACTAATTTTTCAGGCAATTAAGTTGTTAGCCAATTATCAAGATTTGTTTGATCATTTTAAAAATATTGTGATGGATTGAAATTGTCTTATGTCAAAGTCATAATCATATCAAATAAAGGAGATTCTTCAAGCATATGTTTTTAGTTTTTGATTAAAAAATATCTAAGAAATTGATGAATATTATAGGTTGTTATTAAATAATCATCAAATTAAATAATTTCATCTAAAGTGAATAAATTTCTATCACAAATAAATTACCAAACTCTACATTACCATGATAATGATTCAGCATCTTATCTTAGAGAATTATAATTCTATTCTCCTTATAATCTATGAATAGGATATTTAGGAAATAATTTCATCTTCTAACCTACATCATTAATTTAATCAACTAAAAGTTCTCTAGCATTTTTCTTAATTATTTTCTATGTTTTACTGATACTTAAATACCATAAACTAAGTGCTGCTTATTACCATCCTCCATCTTTACCAATCATTGCTTCATTTAGTAAAAATTCATGTAAAGAATATAAAGTCTTATTTTTCCCTTATCTTCCTTTCGTTTCTTATAATAAATCTGATGTAAATCTTTCAAAAGCATTACTGATAATATCTATTATATTATTAGTATTAGAAACTATTCTACTTATATCTTTGTCTTCTACAAGAAAAATAAATTTAAGCTATTCTACTATTTCTATGAAATATTTAGATACTATAAACTTTTCTTATTGAGTATGTTTTACAAATTGTAAAATACATTCTAATGACATACTTTTATATCGATAATCAGGATGATTTGCATATGTAATAATTCTTCTCATTACAGTTTTAATATTTGAGTAATTTAATTTTAATTAATCAGGTGTTGTTTATTTTAGAGTCCATTAAATGAATTCTCCTATTAATTATGAACAAAATTATTCAAATTAAGGATCTTCCTTACTTATTGGTTATTCAAATAAACAATCTAATAATTAAGCTACATCTGGGGCTTCATATTATTTTGAATTTGCAAACCAATGTACAATCCTTGTCAAATGTTCTTTAAAATATGTTTTACAGGGATGATCCATTGTATTACTAATCTCGATCATAATGGGAAACATTTTTTTATAAATATTAGCATACTCAAATTTCTTTTTTGTATTCTAAACTACAGCTTTTGTTCCGTTTACTGCTTAATCTCCAATCATATAAATTATAAAAGCTTATAATAATTCACAAGCATATATTTTTGATTTTTCTAAAGGAGCATATAAACATAAATTTAATATTCTTTCCAAAAATTATCCAAATCGAATTTTCAATTTTCTTTAACCTACAGGAATATTGATTGTTATTGGACTATTATAATCAAGAGCTAACAAAGATTCATTATATGTCTCATCCACTATCAAATGACATAATCCTCCAATTGATCCCAAAAAATAACGAACTTTTTCTACAATATGATTTTGATCTATGTGTTATTCAGATAATAAGACATTTGGACTAACACTGTCTATATATTAAATTGGAGTAAACTGAGACTTTTCTTTTTCTGGAATTAATTGCATATAAGTTGATAATTTAGGAATTACATTCTTTAATATCTTTAATAGATATTTTAAATTCTTTTAACTTTTTTAATTATATTCAGACTATATCAATTAAATTAATAAATCTATTGCACTCCAAGATAATGAATTATTGTTCATTTAAAATGAATTAATTATGATTTATAAATACTCAGATTTAAGTAATAAATAATTATCCTTTATTATTAATTCAACTGGTATCGTTAAGAGAATATTTAAAGCCTCAATTTATAATTGCTGACTATATTATTTTAAATTATTCTATATAAGTCCTTTTAATTTAAATATTAAATTTATCAATATTTATTTTTATCTTGCTTCAAAAAATTATTAACTCATTAATTAAGTTTCCTTGATATATTTTAATAAAATTCTTGCAAATATTAATAGTAATAAAGCTTTTGGATATTTCCTAATTTTAATTTACACTAAATTTAATAAACTCAAAACTGATATCACTGCAGATTCTATTGGAATTTTAGGTATTAAAGATGATAACATTAAAATAAATCTATGAAATTATTATAGTTAGATTGGATTCACAGCAAAGTTTCTAAATTCTTAAATTTTTAATGAGAATTATTATTAATTTTATTCTTCTAATTAAGTTACTTCTTTTTAATTTGAATCAAAATTACAATTTTAAATTAATTATGCAATTTGATCAAATAACTATTTAACAAATTTTGTTAAATAATGTTATGTCCATATTTTCTATTCAATAATTCCAATCCATAATTTTGCCATTTCTTAACATGTCTTTAAATATAAATCTCCATCAAGTTAATTCTATCCTAATTTCAATCCTTCAATGACTCCTTTTGATAATAAAGAGCTTATAAATTAAATTCCGATATTTTAATGTCCAAATATAGATATGATAATATTTGCCATTCCATCATATAGATAAGGTCTATAATTTTCAAAATAATTATAATGTTATTTAATACAAAGAGAACATAAAGCAAATAGATGTTAAATTTGTTTATCTGAAATTATAGTGAGATTCTTGATTATATTAGCATACGATATCAAAAATGAATTTAATTACTTTTATCTATAAAGCAAAACTTTAAATTAAGCTCCTTTTTTTATATTTCCTTCTTCTTCCTTATAAAATTCTTCATAAACCTATAATAATCTCTCAAATCCCAAATCGTTTAACTTATCAAAAAAATCACTCAATTATTTCTCTCCTCTTAAATTTGCTATTGCTCTTGCAAAATGTCCAACAGATCTAATAATAACAGTCATCAAAAACATATCAGCTTTGTTGTCATTCAAAATTTCAATAAATTTATTTAATATAACATTAAATATTATCTAAATATATAAATAGATTTACTTTATGATCATTTATATTATGATCAAGCTATTAAGATATCTTTTGTATAAACAATTCAAGCAAATCTTAAACACATTCTTTTAAATCTCTATTTCGATGTTATAAAATCTTTATATATTATTCAAATAATGTTAAAGCATTTGCTCTTATTATTAAAAAATGTCCAAACAAATCAAGATTCTATTTCATACATTTACATGCTGCTATTGGTACTTTAAATGTAGATAAATCTTCTACTGGCTTACAAAATGTGACTAATACTTGATATAACTTAGCAAGTTAATCTTAATTAAAAGGATGAAATATTAAACATTGTTTAAAGAATTTAAGAATACCTTCAATTATAACCATTTCAGGTTTACTACTTTAAATTTAACTAATAATAGATTAGAATGCATGTAAATAAATTCCATGTTCCTCAAGATCATTATTAAATCTCTTCATTAATAAACCCAATGATTAAAATATCCTTCCTTTTACACCAGCTGTTAATTTAGTTTCAAGACATTCTTATAATAAAATATGAAATATATTTTTATGTACTTATAATCTAACCTAATTATAAAATTTCTAAAATAATTACTAAAATTTATTGATCACAATGTTTATAGATTTTTATTATTGGGAATAGTGATGCCTCTTTTGCTACTCCAGATTCTTCCTTTTTAAAATTTTAAATACAAGTGCTCTAATTTTAAATAAATAAAATCAGTATACAATTATTGATTCCAAATATTCAGATACATATTGAACATAATTTTTTATGTATTTTGCTATAATTTAATATAAAGATTTCTTAGTCTAAGCATAATAAGTATCTTTATCAAGAACATGATTTGTTAGAAATTCTAATAAACTTTTCTCTGATGCCATAATTTTAGACGAACATAATCCTATCTCAGCATGGTTGAGTTAATTTTCAAAAAGAATATTTTAAATTGAATCTTTGATATCAGATGCTCTTTGGTAATTACCTGCAGCCAATTTTTAAAGCTCCTTCTCTAATAATACATTCATTGTTTAAATATATCGAAATTTTGTTCAATTTCTTATTATTAAAAATAAACACATTAAAATTCATTTTCTTGCTTTCTAGCTAATTATTTTAGAAACAATCTCTTCTATTTATATATTCATTTCCTTTTCAAATTTTAAAAATTTAAAAGTTGTTTATTTATATTTATCAGAACTGATTTCTTCATTTCTTTCCAACATTCCGTAATAAACTTTAATTTCATTTTGTAATTCCTAATATAATTATTCTCCATTTTACAATTACTGCATTGGTAAATTAAAGCAAAGTTCTTGAATTCTCTAATTTTTATGCTTATTATTGTCTCTATTAATTGTATGACATTTTTTATAAAATAAATATATTTTCATTCTGTAGAATATATTTAAAAGGAATTTATTAATCAATAGATTATCTATATGAAAAAATACTTTTATCTAAAATATACTAAAAAAATAGAAAATAATTGAAAATAATGAAGTACTTGTTTAATTTCAATGTTTAATATTTTAATGTTTTAAATATTATTCATAGAACTAATACCCAAATTTTTTTTCACATTCTTTTTGAAATGCTAACATTTTTTATGTTTCTTATAATTATTTTAGTGAATCCACTAAATATTGAATAAATTAATACACTTAAAATATGCTAAATACTAATTGGGTTCAAAGCTCAATTCACAAATTTCTAAGCATTTGCCATATTAATTTTTTAAATACATAAATTTAGCCAATAATAATAAGACTGTTTCATCGTAACAGTTAATTTAAAATGCATAATTAATTAATCTTTAAGCACTATCAATTTTGTTTATATTAATGAGACATGTACACTACCTTATTTTAATGAAATACTTTGAGAGAAATTAAACTACAACATGTTGGAATTTCTTTTAATCCCTTATTTAAGATTTAAATTGCATCTTTATAATGACCAACATATTTCCTTTTGATGCAATCCATAGCTTTAATTTTGATATCATTAATTTCTTTAGTAACTAATTTTGTATCCATACACTTTATATTGGAAATAAATTCATTTATTCTTTTAATTTTCTTTCTAATTTTGAACAACTGTTCTTATACATATGGTGCCCTATTATCTTATTCACTAATAAAATAATCATTAATAAATCGAATTTTATATAGATTATTATCGTCTAAATATTTTTTACCTTCTAAGATATGATTTCTAATAAATTCAATTTAGTTATTTATAAATTGATTGAATAATGTTTTTGTTAAATCTAAAGCATCTTTTAATTAATTTAGATTTTGTAATCTAAATTTAACTTTCTACTAAAATTCATCGATGGCCAAACCTTGATGAGACTCATGAGAATCTTTATCTTGAAAACATTAAAAACAAGAAATTCTTTTTAGCTTACAAAACGGTTCAATACAAATATAGGAACATGTTAAATTATTATGCTAATCCTATTGGCATTCATATTAATTCATAAATAATAAAAAAAATAATAAGAATAGAATTGATAAAGTAATTATTAATTATTGTTTTTTTAAGAGAAGATTTTTATAAGAAATATGAATTATATAAGATAAAAAAAGGAAGTAGAAGTTTAAATTATAATTGAATTATATAATTTATATAAATTAGTTATGAATTAGAAATCATAAATTTAGTTGGATTTTGATTCAGAAGACACTGAAGGATCAGATATTTCTTTTGAAAGTTCATTTGATGAATAGTTAGAATAAGAATTTGAATAGAGTAAAATATTAGTAATATTGTAAAAGCATTATAATAAAAAGGGATAGTATAATTTAAGGATTAAATGGAAAGAATGTTATAATTGAATTAAGAAATAGGAACAATAAAATTAGAAAAAGCAAATTTTGAGGATGAAGAAGAATTGAAGAAGCTGTTTCCACCTAAATAATAAGAAAACTTGATATCTCGTAAATCAGTATCAAATATATAAATGTAAGAATTTATTAAAGAGTTAGAATGTCTCCAAGATAGAAGAGTTAGAGTGAAAATAAAAACAATTCTTAATGGTATTAGGTCTCGAAAAATATTCTAAACAGTTCAAAAAAAGTAGCATCTTAACCAACTTTGGAAGAATTTCAATAGAGATTAAATTTATTTAGAATAAATAATACAAAGAGTGACATAGTAGATTTAATAATAGAAGAATAAGATAAATTATTAAAAGATATTTAATAGTAAGAAAAAAAGAATAAAGCAATAGAAAATGCAGTTCATGAATCAATAGAAGCTAAAGTAAGAAAAGAAACTGGAGATGTAGGATATGTTTCATTTAGAAAGAAGATTTAGTTTTAATTTCGAATAAGAAAAGCCGAAGAAATGGCTTAAGAGAAAGTATTAAAATAGAAAGAAAAAAAAGAAACTGATATGCACAGATCACTTTAAATATTTGATTAATTATTTTTAAATAGAAATTATGATGAAGAAGGAGAAGTTAAAAGTTTAGCTGCAGAAGAACTTTATAAAAAAGTAAAGAAATGTTCAGATGATATTGATGTTAAAAATACAATTATTTAATTCATCATTTAACATAGAAAGAAATAAATTGAAGAATATAAAAATAAACCAACAATATTAAAACCAACTAAATTCATTTCTGAAGATAGTAGAGAATTCTCATTACTCTAACCTAATATGCAGTTTAGATAATAAATGATGCAATAATAATTAAATAAGGAAGTGCTTGATAAAAGAGATGATTTGGAAGGAGAAAATATTTATTTGCTTACAAAAATTAATTAAATATTAGAAGGAAATTTAATGAAATTATGGAAACATAAATTAGGATCCAAAATGTGAAATTTTTGTTTTTACAAATTGATTATTATTTTACAATATAAATAAATTAATTCTAATGAGTGAATACTTCATCCAATTTTAAAAATTATAAAAAAGAATATAACTACGAGAAAAGGCTTCTGATGAAGCTTGGTAAGTACTCTAAGGAGAAGAAAGACAAAAATTGTTGAATGGCATCAATTTTTATAATTACAGATTCTTTGCTCTAAGAACATTCCCTATTGCTATTATTGGAATTTTATTAATGACACCTGTCTTGTAAAATAAGAGCAGATTTTTCTTTAAAGAATTATCTCTCATTTTTGGATTTAGTTCAGGCATCGTTTATGGAGATTATTAAAATAGTGAATATTTTTGGAATAATTATGGTAAAATTATTATGGAAAATACTAATTATAATGATTCTGGATTAACCTAAGATTAGATGGAAAAAATGAGAAAACTCTATGAAAAAGGCAAAAACTACAAACCTGAAAATAAAACTGATAAAATGTATGAATGAGATTGTTAGTCTAAATATTTTATAAAACAAATTTTATTAATATATATATCATCTCACCAATCAAGATTTCTATATGATTATTTAAATTATTTGAGTTAACTAACATTTATTATTTCTAATTAAAATCCATAATCAAGTCATTTTGATTATTGACCTAAAATATAAATAAAAATTTTTATTAGATTTAAAAACTTAAAATTCATTATTATTTTAATTAAAATTAATTTAAAACTTTTCAATAATTTTATCAATTAGACTCATCACAAGAAACATTAGGTTAGGTTGAACTAAACATTTAAACTCCAATCTTATTCGAACCAACAAATTCATCTTCCTCTTCAAGTGAAATCCCTACATTTTCACCCTGTCTAATTCTTTTATATTTTGGTTGATAAACATCACCCCCAAATATAAATAGTATTGATACTAAAGCTTACAAACCTGCCATTGTATATGAAGATCTTTAGAAACTCGTTAATTAGGCTTCATTTGATTAGTCAACTAAAAAGGCATCATAAACAATTCCTCCTATTACTGGTCCCACAAAAGTTCCAAGAGAATAAAAGGAAATAAATAATCCACTCGATAAATCAGATATTGGTAATCTTAGTTGCTAATCGTTGTTGAAAATTTTATTTAAGTAATCCATAAATTAAGGTATGGAAGGCAATACACAAAAGGCATTTGCAATCCCAATAAATGGAAGTCCTATTACAGTCATAAACCATTTATTAGGAAAAATATTTAGTGGAGCAATAATTAAATCACCTAAACAAGAACAAAATAATCCAACAGTTAATATTATTTTTTTGTCAATGCATTACAACAATTTTGGAACTAAATTAATACAAATGATGTATGATATCGTTAACCATCCTAATAATAAACTAGCAACATCTTCTTCCATACCATAACATTTCATGTGAATTGAAAAAATAGGATTAATAAATGTTGTACCTGCAGACATCATAGTCAATAACATTCCCAAACTCCATATTTATCTATTTTTAATCACTCGTTTTGAATTAAGACTTTACTTCTTATTTAAAGAATGATCATCCTCAGGTAAGAATATAGCTGTTGGAATTAAAGCTATGAAAAATATGCCTCCCAGGGTATAAAATATCATTTAATATCCAAATAAGGCATCCAAAGCTGCTCCAATAAATGGACCACTCATCAAACCTAAACTTTGTTTTTTTATTTAAAGAATACCCTGTTAATGTTTCTAAGATTGATATTTTTTTTTATATAGAATCAGGCCATAATATAGGAATATAAGCAAATGAGATACTACTATATGCAGCTCTACTTGCTCCCTATAAAAATCTAGTTACTAAGGAAACAGTAATAAATAAAACTTTATTTTGTGTCATAAAATCCAATAATCCAAATGCAACTACTACCACTGATTAAATTACCTATTTTTATTAATTAATTTTACTAGACCAATTAACATACACTTTCTTCTTCCCCACTAAGACATTTTCTTACCCATTACTAAAGAAAAAAAAAATGCACCAATTGGATTCAATCCAAATATGTATCCTATTGTAGATACAGAGACATGTGCTTTATCTTTAGCTAAAGGAGGGTAAAAAGGTGCTATTACCGAAACAGCTGCATTAAGAAAAAAGTTTAAAACACAAAAGCAAATTAATGGTTTATCTATTTTACTTCGATTTATTCTTCCCTTCAGCTTTAGTAAAAAATTTTAGGTACCAGAGAATCATCAGAGATATCATAATCTGAATATTCTGTTGCTGTTTTAGCCATCAATTTCTTTTTTAATTTATCTAATAAAATATATTATATATAATTATATATTTTAAGCTTTTTATTTTTATAAATAAACAACTTGCTTATTAATCAATCTTTTTATCCTGTTTATCTAACAGTCTATTAAGTCCTCCTCTTCTATTTATTAATTATCTGTATTTACGCTTTTAATTTGTTGCATTAAATACACCTTCCATTTTATTTTACTTAAATAATTAAATATTATACAGTGTGTAATCTTCTTTCTCTTCTTCAGGTTAAATATCTTTATTGCCTATTTAATTTTATTCATCTACCTTTATATTCTAATTCGATTCATTTAAACTTAGTAATTTGAACATTTGAATCTTATTTTACTGCTTATTCATACTTTACTTTGGACATCTTCTTTATATTCGTTTATATTCAATTCAATATTATTTAATCATCTAAGCTCTATATTAATGGTCTAATTCTTATTAAATATTAGGATTCTTAATTAATTTATATATTTTATTGTTATTGAACTTATTTCACTTTTTTTCAATTACTCAGATTGAAATTATTTTTTTTTTTTTTTATTTCTTAATTCTTTCATATAATAATGATGAATATGAAATAAATGAACTCGATGAATATTTCCTTTTATTATTCTTTTTAAGTCCCTTTTTTATCTTTCATTTTCTCTTTGCCTATTTTATAATTATTATTTTAGATAATTAATTTTAAATAAATATATGTTAGACCTCTAAAATTTTTTATTGTTTAACTGCTATATATAAGAAATAAAAATCTAGATTAAGCTTATAAAAAATTATAGCATGATAATATTAATATGATTTATCATTAATATCTTTATTTGCTTCCAAATTTATTTACAATCTTTGTACTTTAAAAATTATGAATTATTTATCATATTTTATTGAAGTGAATAAAAGGATATTATAGAATATAAATTTATATATATTAGCTAAATTTTAATATTTTTGATGATAATGTCACCTTAAACTATATTTGAAATTCTAAAATTATTTTACTTTTTATCTTTATTAAAAAGACCCATAGTCTGGTTAGTAAAAATATAATCTTTTATTTATCTCATGTGAATATCTTATGAAACTAAAGGAATAACGAATCAAATCAATTATTATTTTTGAATAAAAACTTTATTCAATTAATTCATTTAAATTATAAATAAAATTATGAATTTTGGAATTCTCCTGATTATCATTTGAATTAAAAATTAGACTTATTTAAATTCGACAATACAAACTGAAATCATTTTTAATATGAAAAAAATTTTTGAATTATTTTCTTATCTTTAAAAGCACTTCTCAAATTATATAATAAAAATTGAAAAAAAATAACAATTGAAAGCTTTGACTTTAAAAGTTAAGGAATAAGTATTAAATACCCAGATTTATTACATTTTCATTGAAAAGCTTCTTGTATCAACATAATTAATCATTTTCAAATTTTTTGATACAATTTTTGATAAGAAATCGATTTTTTACTTAATTTGTTTCTTCCAGAATTTATTTTAGTTTAGCATAACATCTATTTAAAATTATTCTCATAAAAAATAAAATTAATATATGTAATCTTATTTACAAATTAAAAAATTAGGACCCACTTTGAAAAAGTTAATGACATTATAATAATAAAAGAATATTGAATCAGATTATTTGTTATGGTTTAAAAAAGAAGAAAAATACATTATTACTGAATAAGGCATTGAAATAGAAATTTATCAGTTTTTAAGATTTTCTCTTAATTTATATGATGATTAAAGAATTGATGATTTAAAATCTTTCAAAGACAAATATGGATAATTTAAAGAAATTAAGGCATTTAAAGGTTCAAATGAACCAACAATATTGCCAATTAAACACAATAATTTTATTATAATACATTCATAAGAAAAATTTTAATATATTTATCATATTTCACTTGATAAGGATAGAAATCCTAAATTAGTGTATTAAGGAAAACATAACATTAAAGCAAAAATTTTAGTAGATAGATTTTTAGAATTATTTTATAAAGTAATATAAAACAAAGACTAATTTATTATATCAATCTACCACATTAATGATAACTTAGAAAAAGTGGAAAAATTAAAACAATCTAATTATCCTCTTAATAATAATAATTTTATCAATTAGATTGATTATATAACTCTATATAATAAAGAAATTTTAATATTATTTCGATAAAGGACAGCAATCATATTTTACTAAAATTTTGGTACTTATTAAATGGTTAACCTGCAGAAACAAAATAAATTGTTTTATTATTCATAATTCCTTAATAGTGATACAGTATTATTGATGATTGAAACAGAAAAGAACGATCTAATTATATTTTAAAATAAGTAGAATGGTATTCATAATTTAAACATTAACTTCTAAATAAGCTTAAATTAAATACTAATGCTCTCTTAGGAATCAATTTCGAAAATGTTTCTTCTTGATTTGATTTAAGACTTACCAAATATTTAAGAGTTTTGTTTTTGGGATTCAAATGATTATGAGGCAGTCAAATTACTAATCATTGGATCTTAACAAACAGAAGAAGCAACATCAGCAATAATTTATTGTTTAAAATATAAACCTGTTTTTGTAATAGGAATTATCAAATATTTAGAATATTACTGCTTTTTAATAGATTAAGACTTTAAATAACTTATAAATGCTGTTTTTGAATTAATTCCTGGCTATCTAATTTATAATTTTACTTATGAAATCATTCACTTTCCAAATTACATTGATTATCTCAAATAATATAATATTGTTTATAGTATACATGAAACAGATTCTAAACAGATATGGTAGATGCTTTGTAATATGACTGATAATAAATGTTTAAAATTTTGATAAAATATTAATCAGGCTATTCATTTTCTATTAAACTGATGCTTAAAAATACTTGTATTTTTATTATTTTTTAAAACTTCTAATAAAAGTTAACTTATTATTTTTTTTGTTTATTTTTTTAAATCCTCTGTTATTTTTTTACATTCATTAAGATCTTTTTCTGCTAAGCCGCTACTTAGATAGTATTCGAATTTGTCTCTAAACTCTAAATGAAGTTAATTTTCATAAAGTAATTGATGTAAGTTGTGTAAACTGAACTTTTTAGAAAATTATTTTGTCTATTATATATTTTCTAGCTCTTATTTTATGTTATTATATTAATTAATTTTGCAGTAATTTTTGAAGCTACACATTATCTATGAAAGGAGTAAGTTCAATTATTTTTTAAAAATTTAATGTCTTTAATCTTTTTTGGCACTTTCTCTCTCTTCTATTTAAAATCCAAACTAATCTTTTAAAATTTTGGAGACCTGACCTATTAAATGTTCTGGAACCTACAACATACCCTGACTATTATTTGTTTCAATCAATCGAACTTTATTTTACATTTTTACTTTTAAATAATAATTTAATAATCATTAAATAGAAATATGCATTTTATTCGAATGCTTTATAAAATAAAATAAATTAATATAAATGATATTTTTTGAAAATATTTATAAGTTGATGAAGTTTATTAATTTTAGTTATTTCCTATCTATAAACCCTCAGTATATTTTTTATAATTTTATTATTAATTTTATTAATATCAAATATTATACCATATGACAATTAACATTGATCTTTCTTAATTTTAGCTAATTAAATATATATTGATAATTTAGATTTATTATTATTCTCAAAATTTTATTCATAGATTGAAATATAAAAATAATTATAGTTCAAATGATAAGAAAGATATTTCAAAGATTCAAAATGTAATAACATAAAAAAACTTAATTAAGAAATTTAATAATAGTTATATTTATTTTTTTTCAAAACATCAAATTTATTCAATGATTGCATAAAACCTAGGCATGCTCTTTAGTTAAATAGAATTATTTTACATTTAAAAAGCAGAAGCGCCACTGGATTTGGATTAAACACTTGATATTATGGAAGTAGGTAGAAAAAAAGATTTAAATTAATTGTCAAAAATTTATTTATCATTTATGAAATCTTATCTAGCAGTGAATGATAAGATGCTTATTGCAATTAATCATAAAGCAATAATTCAAAGTGAAATTTATATTCCAAAAATGATAGAAGATTTAAAATTAATAATGGAAATAATTCAAAATTATGAAGATAGATAAGATTAATATCCATCATAATTAGCACTAGTTTTAAACTGGATATTAGCAACCTTAATATTAATAATAATTTAATGCAAAAATAATTGTTATAGAAGTAATAAATTTCAAATATTTAAGCAATTGAAACTCTCTTACTAAAATTAATCAAATTTTCTCTAAAAATTATATATATTCCTCTTAAAAAAGTAATGATTATATTTTTGGTCTTATTATAACTGGAACTAAATGAAGAATTACCTTCGGATGGTTAATATTGGTTGAAAATGTCTGAATATTAAAAAGCAATAAAACAAGCTTCTAAATTCTTTATGAAAAATGCCTCAAATACTGAATAATTTTATGTAATAATAATAATATTTTAGAGAAGATTAATATTAAGTTAGGAGGAAAATTAAATGGGATAGATTATCGTTGTTGGATTACTTAGAGGTTTAGTAAAAACAGCAGGATCTGTCTCTAATAATTAACAAGGAGTTGATATTCATAGAGAGTGGGAAGAATATTGTAAAGAAACTATTATTTAATTTAGATCTAAATGATAGTAAATTAGCTAGTGCAGATTATGCAAAATATAAAGAATAATCAAATTAATAATAAGATTTAAGAAATTAAAAAAATGAAGTCATAGATGAATTTGATAGACATAGAATCGTTTTGAATTATGTAATTACTGAATTTCTGTTGCTTTTTTTAAAAAAATTAAGAAATAACTGTAAGGTGTAATGCTCTTATTTAATATAATTAATAACAGATGCTAATGGAGTTTTAGTATTTTTAAAATTTTTTGAAAAATTTAATCCTCAAACTATTTCCTAAACTAAAATTGATTATGATCAACTAAACACCTAATAGATATTAGAATAATGTGTCAGTAATTTAGTAAAATTAATTTATATTACTTGTAATAACTTTTCAGATAAAATAAATAATTATTTGATTGATTATAAAGAATATGTAATTTTATTCTTAAATTTTAGCTAGCAATTAAAAAGTTTCCTGGAATGTTTCCAGAAAACAAAAAAATTAAAAAATATAGTCATTTGTTATTAAAGATTTAGATTTTAAATTTTAATAAGAAAAACTTAAAACTTGGAAATACTATGAAATTAATATCAGAAGTTTATTGTAAATATAAATAGAATTCTAAAAATGAAAATAAAAATATATCAAAACAAGATTAATTACTAGATTCTCTCTATAAATTTGAAAAGTGTTAAGATAAAATTTATAATTGTGATATTATATAATCTTAAGAGGTATTTATTATATACATTGGAATAGGAACTAAGAAAATTACATTTTGATTATAATAATCATCATTATAACAATACAATAGATTCTATTCCAGCTTATCATGATGTTGAACCTAATTATAAATAAAATGATTATCTGGAGAAGTTATAAAATCAACCTATTGATCATGATTTTATTTCTAAATATGAAGAATGGTTAGAAGAGAATGTATGGGAATATTATGATTGAAACTTTTTGATTAAGAATATTCATAAATTTTCATATCAATTTTTTTTACTTTAAAATATTATTTTCTAAAATGATCTTATACGAGTTCTATAAATAATTCTTTATTAGTGAAGGGATTCTAAGAGTTAGTACAAATTAATTATAAAAACAAAGGCGAAATTTAAAGACATTTTTTTTATAGTTTTTCTGCAAAAAACATTAAATTGACTTCACAAAATAAAGATTGAATGAATTTCAAAATTATGAATAAATTATCTAAGAAATAAAGATTTTTTATATAATTTAGTAAATTGATTGCGATTCAATCTTAATAATAATTTTTTTTTCATAAATTAATAAAGAGGTAGACAATATTGATAAAGGATAATAAATTAATTTTATTTTTTGATTAGTTATTCCACTATATTTTGATAGTTATGTATAAGTGGAGAATTGAAAATGTAATTGAAGTTTAATTAATGAGTTTATTATAAATTAAAAAAATAATAAAATGACTGAGGCAAAGTCTAAACGAGATCAAATTTGGGAAGAGAAGAGGAGATAAAGAGAAGAACGATTACTAAGTAAATAATAGAAATAAATATAGGAATGGAAGGATAAATGTTAGAAAATAATGGTAATTAATTTTAACTCCCACCTGCAAGATTAGATGATTAGGTTCCAATATCTTATCCTTCTCAATCTTAGGAGTATGAACCTTATATGCCTCCAGAACCTTATGTACCAATAGAAATGAATAGAATTTCAGAACCACCTAGAATGAATTAAGGATCAAATCCTTAGTAATCTGATTTCAAAGATAATAGAGAAAATAGTTAATTTTAATAATAACCTGCATTACAAAATCCTATTAAGCAATAATAAGATGATTATAGAGAATATTTGAAAAAACAAATGGAAGAAAAAGAGACTGAAAAAAAAAGAAGAAGAGATGGAACAAACAATAATTAATATTAAATTTAACAAGTTTAAATTTAATAATAATCTGTTAATCAAGCTCCACTTCCTGTATAACCAATTAATAAATAAAAGCAAGAATATGGTGAATTTTTAAGACAATAAATGATGGAAAAAGAAGAATAAAAGAAAAGAAGAATTTAATCAGGAAATAATTAAAATAACTAATAATATTAATAAGCATAATAATACTAAATTTAATAGTAACCATAATAATATTAGTAATAAATATATTAGCCATAATAATAAGAAAATAATTAAAGTTATTCTTATGGTAATCAATAATCTAATACTCCATATTAAAATCAATAGCCTTAATAGATAGATTAGAATAGATTACATAAATAAGAATATGGAGATTATTTAAGAATGCAAATGTAGTTAAAAGAGTAAGAAAAAAATGATAGGAAGAAAAATCTGTAATAAAGAATGGAAACTGGGGATTCATTTCCTTTTGGTAAAGGAGGAGGTGGTGCACCAAATTAAAGAGTAGTTAATAATCAAATATAATAGTAAAATTATAATTAATAATAAATATATTAGCAACCAAATTATTAATAGTAAAATTAATTTATTTAGCAATAATAAAATTATTAATAGCCATTTTAATAGGTTTAATATTAACAAAGTTTAGTAACTCCTTAATAATATTAATATTAAGAATAAAACTTACCATCTGGATTTGATTAATAACCAATATTAATGGAACCTTAAGTAGATCCTCAATTGAAAGGAGGAAGAAATAGATTAATGTTGGAAAATTAAAATATAGATGATATAAAAAAAAAAGAATAATAAAAGTTGGAAATGTAAAGAGTTTTATAAGAATAAATTGAATAAAAAAAGAGAAAGAAAGAATAAGAAAAGTTATAAAAAGAAATGGAAGATAAAATGGAAGAGGAGAAATTTAGAAGGCAAAAAGAATAAGAAGAATTAGAAAAGAAACGAGAGGAAGATTTAAAGAAATAATAATAAGGAAGTATAATTAATTTAAAAATTAAATATAGAATTTGAATAAGATAATATAGATCTAAAAGAAAAAAGAAGATTGGAAAGAATTTAAGAGAGAAAAAATAGAAAAAATTAATAATAATAAGATGATGATTAATAATAATAATAGAACTTTTAATTATTTGAACCTTAATAATAATAGTAATTACCACCACCTTCTCGTAATATTCCTCCTTCATAACCAAAATCTGAAAATTATTTGAAAGATTTTCTTATGAATGAAAAAATAAAAGAAGGTGTAAGTCCTCATTAAAGTATTCTTGATTTTTATAGAAATGGACCATTACCTATGAATAAAGCTGAAGTTTAATAAAATAGAGAAATTGATGATATTAAAAGATAAATGCTTTAATAATAAGAAAATTTACAATAATAAATATAATAAGTTATGAATTAAGCCTAAATGGCAATAGAAGGTAGAAATAAAGCAGAATAAGAATTAATTGCTTTAAAAGAATAAGTGAAAAATAAATATTTATAAGAAGAAAGACATCATGATGATTTGATGATTGCATTAGTAAAAAATGATCCAAAATGGGAAAAATAAGTATTTCCACCTCATCTATTAGCATAAGCTGAAATTGGTGCATATAAAGATTTGGCAATGCCTGCATTAAATGAAAATTTTAATTTTCCTAATCTTAATTAAAATAAACCACCTCCATTTGCCCCTGCTTATGAAAGTAAACGTAATTTATATTTTATAAATTAATTAGCTCTTGTATTAAAAGAAGAATCAAAAGAATAAAAATAATATTTTAGAGAATAATTTGGATTATAATCATTAGTTTCAGATTCAAATATGGTTCCTATTGATCATAATGCTTCTTTAGTTCCTTAAATATAACCAATAAATAAAAAAGTTTCAGAAGTATAATTAGATAAAATAGATGAATTAAATGCACATTTTGAAGATAGTCTGAAATTAGGTATAGGAGAAACATATCAAATTAAAAATGATAATTTTAAAAAGAGACCTCCTAGTAATAATGGATAACATCCATCTTGGAATGTTCCATCTATTGATTCAGAATTTGTTAAAGAAATTGATGATCTTCTTAAATATAAACCTGCTCAATAAACTTTAAATCGTCCTCCTTCAGGATTTACAAAGAATGGATTTGAATAGAAATAATTATAATAATCTATCTCAAATAGACCTCCATCTTAAATTAATTAAAGACCTCCTTCTGCATTTGGACGGGCTGCTTAAGGTGTATTAGGTTCTGCTGATTTAAATTATAAAGGAATTACTTTAGATTCTCAATTCCCTGATATGACTATGATTAAAAAAGCTACAAATACTGATACTTTTGATATAGCAGGAATTCATAAAAAAATGGATTAAAAAATTATGCATCTTAATGAAATAGAAGAAGATGATGATTTACAAAAATTAGATAAATTACTTTATTAATATAACTAATGATCATATATTTATTTATAATCTAATGTCAAAATATTACTTATAAATTTTATTTATCAGTAAAATCATCTTTAATTTTTATTTATTTATCAAGTTTTAATTGATAAAAATAATTTTTTTTTAATTATGAAACAAAAAAAAGATCGACTTCTTCTCATATAACATTTAATGCTTAAATAATTTTCACCTACTTCTCTTGTTAACAATAAATTATAAGAAAATGATAAAATCAATTAAATGTTTATTAAAGCTTAAAACCCTAATGATTAAATTAAACATATTGAAAGTCATTTATAACAACATTTTCAAAGTTTTAAAAATTATCATCTATATCTATCTAAATTTATATATTGATAATTTATAACATAAATTAGAATGTTATTTGTATACAATACTATAGGAATCTTTAGAATAGTTAAAACAATTAATCTATGAGACAGATAAATAATTTGATTTAATTATAAAAAAGTGAGTAATAATGTGTTTTATGCTTATAATTATTGAATAATTAAGGGAAAATATTTATTGATTTATCAAATTAATTTTGAGAAATCTTATATTTCAAATAATCTACTTATACATTGTAATTCCTTCTCTAAATCTTTTTAACTTTAGAAGATTGCCCATTAGGCTAAATTAAGATTCCTCTCTAAAATTTTCATTTAAGCAAAAAATTCATCTAATTTTTGGGATGAAGTACGAATTAATAAAACACTTTTCTTTTTTCCTTGACGTACTTCACTATTATTTCTTGATGATTATCTGATTAAATTATTTTTATCTTAGCATAATACTTCAAAAGCTTTTTTAAATTAATTTCTTTTTTCTAATGAAATTTTTTTAAATTCTTTAATTTTAATTTCACTTTATTTTATTTTTAAAAAGATATCAATAGGTAAAACTTTATTAGATTTAAGCTTTCTTGTATAAAGATTAGACTATGAATTTTGAATTGATGTTGATAAATATTATTTATCTAAAGTTCTATTGGCAAATATTATCATTTAAACAACTTTTCTAAATCTTTCCATCAACAATTTTAACTTTGTTACTCTATTTTTTAATATTTTTTCTAAAATGCTTTCAGTGTTACTTTATCTAGTATCATAAATGATGCTTTATTTATGTTTCATGATTCCTTTGTATTCTCTTACTTCTATTCTATTTGCAGATTTAATTAATTCTAATTTCTAAGCACTAATTCTCTCTTTTTCTGCTTCAATTTCATATTATTTTTATCTAATCAGAATATCATCTAATCTATGTTCTGCAAACATTTATAAATATTTTTATAAGGCTGGAAATTCTTTTAGATATTAAAAAAAACGAGAATTATGAACTATTAAAAAATAACAATTCTATTTTGCTATTGCATACTATTTACGCTGTTATTATCTTAATATAATTTATTTTCTATTAAAATATTCTTATTCTCCAAATATAGAACCTGCTTAAATTTCAAGGAGTTCTTTACCAAATTAATTTCTATATTAAACGATGCCTTCAATTAGAAAAAAGATTTCATCTACAGGATCTCCTTTTAACCAAATCAATTATCCAGCTTTTGCCTTCATTAGACTTATATGTCTAATTACTTTTAATGAAAAAGGAATAGATGTTCTAAATAAAGAGATACTCAACAATTCCTTTTTTGCTACAGCTAATAAAATTTTATTTTATATATTCTAAGGAAGGTTTTTAAACCATTCTTATTAATTTAATGACCAACTTTGATTGTATTTATGATTAGTAAAAATGAAATTCAAGATTTCTTATTTATAATCAGGTAGAATAGTTACTAAATTAAATAAAACTTTAATGTCATTTAAAATTTTATTATATTAAGTTTCAGTATCCATATCAGCTAGAATACCACTTAAATTACCAATAACTAAACTCATAAATATACCTCCACAAAGTGTGCAAAATATTGTACTTATATATTCAAGCATACTGGAAGGAGTTATATCTCCATATCCAGTTGTTGATAAGGTTTACATTGACCAATAAATTGCATCTAAATAGCTAGGAACTTCATGATTTGACCATTATCTTGATAAAGCCCATAGACATGTTGAGTAATGAAATCCAATTATACTAAAAAATAAAATTTAAAATAAAGTTGCTTATTTCATATCCAAAAAATTATACATAGAATCTAAACTATTTTATTAATTATTCAATAACATTACATCCTATTTTAATTTAAAGAAGAAGCGCTAACAATTTATTAAACTCTTTTTATTCTAAATACCTTAATTAATTGACAATACTATAAAGGAATTACTGAAATGAAATCAATTATAAACCAACCAAACAAATAATTATTTGCTATCAAAATAGAATCTTAAACTAAATAGTTATTATCATCATAATAACATAGTCTCATTAAAATAATTATATCAAAAGCTATGAATATAAATAATGAATACAAAATATTATTGAAAATATCCATTTATTTACATTGTATACATTTTCATCATCCTCAAAAGCTGCCATAAATGGAATATAAAAAGAACTATAAACTAAAACAATTAACATAAAAATATCCCATATCTTTTTAAACCGATCCTCCTTAACTAAAATACATCTTACATTTTTACTGGGTAAAGAAGTAATTTATCAATTTTTTTTTTATGATTTCCTTATAACTTTTTAGAGTCCATTTATTTAGCAATTGAAAGAAACATATTTATCAAATATACTTTTCTAAATGCCCTAATCAATCTTCTTTTATTATTTAATCGTTTTATTTATTATTCTTATGCTATTTTTCTTGATCTAAATCATATTATATATTAAAAATACATTTTTATTTCAAGTAGTGATGACTTGTTCATTCTGTTTGATTACTTAAATTCTTTTGAATTAGGACTTTCTAATATAAATTTTATAGATTCTTCTTTAGGAGAAAGCAAATTCTCACTTGAAGCCCGATTTCTTTCTATTTATAAAGTGTTAGACTTTCTAATCATATGTTTTTAATTTTAAAATAAAATCCCAATTTATCATTTTCTCTAATCAACTTATTGTATATTTTTAAAAGTTAAAACTCGAATTTTATTCTTGTTTTTAAAATATTTCTTACTTAAGTATTCTCAGATTTAAAATTAAAGTATTAAAAATCAAATACTTCTTATTGTAGGTTTTAGTATTTTATTTTTAACGTAACATCTTGAAATTAAAAATACTATTATAAATGTAACAAATAATAACCTTTATATAAAAGATATATATTGTTATTAAAAATGAACTTTATAAGATGAAAAAAATTTAAATTTGTACTTAAAATAAAATAAAACAAAACAGTTTAATTAAAAATAGGTGGGGTTTGTGAATGATATAAAAAATATTTTTTCCTATTTTAATGGGGATATTAAATTTAAGTTTTATATTGCTTTATAGTTATGAACAACGAATTTGTCAAAACTTGTTCAATTACATAGAATAAGGAGGAATATATTTGTATGAATGAGCAATGTTGTACCTCTAATAGAAAATAACTTCATTGTTATGAATGCATCACAAAAATCCATCGATAAAAAAATAATAATTTTGTTAATCATCTTGATGATTTTAAAAAAATAAGTTTGATAATGCAAGAAGTAGATAAAAGAAAAAAAGAAAGAATTAATTTTATTAATTAAATGATCACCTCTTTGAATGATTTTAAGAAAGAGAAGTTTTAAATAATTGAAGGTTATTAAAATAATCCAAAAGAATTTTTAGAATAAGTTAAATCTTATGTAGAAAAAGAGATTGATTAGTTTATCTAAAAATTGTATGAATAAATCATAGAATTCAACAAATTTACAGAATATTAACAATAATACCATTCTTAAATTCTTAAGCTTTATTAATAGACGACTAATTTATTTATTGAAGATGTTGTATAAAATAAAGGGTTGCTTTAAGTTAAATTAAATAATTACATAAAAAAAATGGATTTGGATTTACATCAATAAATAGTCAAGTATAAAAATATCTATTTTCTAGATATCTTCAGAAATAATAGGTTTTAGAATAATAAGTGTAGTAATTGATAAAATAACCAAGTACAACAAATTCTTTTCTATTTAAATCTACAGTAATATTGATTTTAATAATAATTGGATTAAATCCAATAATAATGTATAAGGATTTCAATGAAAAAAATGAATTTTAACAAAAAATGGAAGAATTTCATAATTTAATTAAAGAGTTTTAAAGGGAAATAGAATAAAAATATGATTTTGTTTATTAAGAATTTAACAAAACTGTGTAGTATTAAATAAATAAGTTGTAGGGGTAAATAGATTAAATAAATGACAAGTAGAATCAAATAGAATCACCATTTAATTAATTTAAGAATTATTTTAACACAAAATTAAAGTAATATAATGAAACAATTTCTAGTGCAATAATTGATTAAACAAATGTTTAAAAAGAAAGAATTTTATTATTATAATAATAATTAATAAGATAAGATTAATTGAATGATAAGATATTTATAGATAGTAATCGAACTTCATCTGTTCTTTATTATTAATAGATGCGTGTAATGAAAATCGAAGAAGATTTAAAAATGGTAAATAAAACCATAACAGCTAATTTTTAGGGAATGGAATAATAAAAAACATAATTATTGAAAAATATTATGAAAATTCATTAAAGATTTGAAAATAAAAATAGAGAATAAATAAAGGAGAAACTAGTTGGAAAAATACATGTTGATTTAGATGTAAAAGAATTGGAAGATTTTGTTATAATATATGATGAATTATTGTCTAAACCATTTAATAGATAAATAGTAAGATAAATTTAAAATATAACTGAAAATTAAACAATAATATGTATAGGTGGAATTAAAATTGATAATCCTTAAATAGTATTAGTAGCAGGTTGTGATTATTAAGATGAGATATTTTAATATACATATCATTGGTAATATGCGAGAAAAAGTTCATCTGGAGACATATATTGGTATATGGCTTATCCAGTTGCATTTGGATTTTCTCCAAAAGAAGAAATTTTTTTAACTTTATGTGATGACTTGGATCCAAATGATCAAAGAAGGTTCAGCTATTGGTTTGAGAATGGAGAAGATGGAGGCAGAAGAATTGGGAACTAAACTCAACTGATAAACTCAATAGAGTATAAAATGGTGATGTATGCTTTTTGAAAAAAATTAATCTATTTTCTTATAAATATTTATTTCAAACAAACAACCAAAAATATCAATATATTCACTTACTCTATAAGATATTTTTTTGACTGCTCTTATGGATATTCAATAAAATAATCTCAATTACTTCAAATTCTTTTAGAATAGAAAAACTTTATATCAATAAACTTATTTTACTAATATAAGAGTAATATAAAAAAAACACATTAGATTTAGTGGAGATATATATTCATTTAGTTTTCATATGTTAAATTTTAGATTAGTGAACTAACTTAATTTTTTTTAAAATATGATCCCACAATTTTTCAATTAAATACTTTTCTAGCAATTACTAATATAATTCCCATGGAATAATCAGTAAATTAGGACTAGTTTATCAAATAATTAAATTGCATTATAGTAGTAAAAAATAAAATAAGAAGAAGGAGTTTAAGCAGAAGTAAAAGTTGAAGAAGAAGAAGAAGAAAAATAAAAATTATAAAAATAACTTTAAAAAAATGATGAAGATAATGATAAGAGCAATGTTCATATATTCCCAGGATCAAGCAAGAATTATTATAAGAATATGGGTTAGAAAATTGTTAAATTTATAATCGAAAATTTTCAAAACGATTTAAAGGTGATGAATGACCCATATATAAAACATTTTATCAAAATATCAAGTCAACATTTTAATAGAAGTGCTATTTAGAAACTTAAAAAGTCTGTAATTGCCAAGAAAATACTTAAATTATTCTTTGCAAATTATCATTGGGTTAAACCATTCATTTCATAACATAAGGCAGAGCTAGATTTATATTTTCGGTATAATACACAGCTTTATTGTCGATAGAAAAAACCATTTAAATAATCTGAAGATAGAGGTAACTAAATTAAATAGGAAGAATGATTAAAATTTGAGAATTAAATACCTAATATATATATATATAAATTTGATTGAACGAATCATTAAATCATATTCAACTATAAGAATATATAATATATTATATTAATATTAATATTAATATTAATAATAATAATAATATCAATGATATTTTTTCTATATATATTATTTTTTGTATAATAAGAATTTTATTAAATGAATCCTAAATATACTTATCACAAAAAGCAAGTTTCTAATTCAGAGAAGTAATAGATCCTAAAAATCTTAGGAAATAATCCTTCTGATAAGCATATTGAATTTATTGCTCATGAAAATGATATCAAAACTAGAACTATAAGGACATGGTTAAAGAATAAATAGTAATTTTGCACTGAAAATAAACAAACATCTGATTCTGAGGATAATTTATATAATCCAAAAAGAAAGACTAAAGAGGATAAAGCACTATTTGATTACGAAAAGCAATTCAATCAATAATCTAACTAATATAATTATGAAATTACCAATTCAGATTTACTTTTAAAAAATAGTAATCATACTGATTCAACTTAGTTATAAGGAGTTCTTGCAATACCATAAGTTTAACTTCAAACTCTTATGGAGAAAAATCAGTAAAAATAGGATAAATATGCCTTATAAAATTTTGAATCCTTAGCTTTACTTTTAGATTAAAATGATGAAATTTATTAACTCGTTTCATTATTTTAAAATCAAGAAAGATAAATAGAAAATATCAAAAAAGTTTAATAAGATATATTGGAATACATGTGCTCTCATCTTACCAAAAAACCAAAGAGAATATGATCTTATTAAGAAGTTAATAAATTTTTATAATTTAATTTTCAATTTATTTTATATTTTATATGAGAAGAAAATTAGTAAATGAAAATATCTAAATGAAAAAATATAAGAGTTGTTCAATATAGAGATCTGTTTAAAAAGAGATTTCAATAGATAGAAAATAAAGTATATCGTAAAAAAAAGGAAATTTTGATAAATAAGGTTCAATGTAAATTGTTGAAATGTGGTCTTAAAAAATGAAAAAACAATGTGACAGTTATATAGAGGCACTTAAGTATAAATAAGAATAAGAAATGTAAATTATTCTTTAGATCTGAAATAGCAAGAAACTAAATTATGTTCCACCAATTATGTTGAAGAACATAGACTTGATGAAAAGAAGTGATAAAACTACACTTCCAAGATCAAGAATAACATCTTTTAATTAATAAGATTTTAACTTAAAATCTATAAAGTAAATTATCCAATAGAATGAAGAACAAATTGGAAATTCTATATATAGTGTAACTAATTCTGGCAGATCAAACGCTTAACCTTTTTTTTTTTAAAGACATAAACTATCTCCTATTAGAGAAGTTTAAAATTGCATTGACTAATGTGATACTCTTCTCTAAGACGTTTAAAGTATTAGTAAGTAAATGATATAAATTACAATAGGGAGTTTAATTAACCTAAATTTGATAGATTTAAATTGTATATCTAAAAGAGATAAAAAGAGAAACTCAAAGAAATGTTTTTATTAAGAAGATTACAGTGATTTATTGTTATTTATTTATTTGTTTAATTAATATTTTTATTTTATATAAATGTAATAATAATACACTTTAGATAATATGATGCCAAAATAATATTTCGATTATTGCATTAAAAAGTACAGTGAAAATGATTATAAAGAAAAGGAAATCATTGTTGAAATAAGTGAACAAGCTATGAAGGAAATTTAAATTTTAAAATGGTTTCACGAATTTCATAGTCAATAAAAATGAGTTTGTTATTCTTAACCTTTCATTTAAAATAAAATTATCATAATTAATTATTATCATAATTTAAATCCAAAATGTACAGCTACAACTCCATCCATATAATTTTTAAATCCTGCATATCTAAAACCAGCTTCCTCAACTATTTTTAATAGATCTTATTGACTATGGAATTTTTCAATGCTTTCTACTAAATATTAATAGGAATTTCTATCATTAGCAACAAATTATCCCATTGTAGGAATAAAATTAAATTAATAAAATTAATTGAAAAAAGATAAAACAGGATTCTAAACTTTACTAAATTCCAAACATTAGAATTTTCCTCCTTATTTCAATACTCTATGTGCTTCTCCAATAGCTTTTGGAATTCTTGGAACATTTCTAATTCCAAAAGCTATTGTATAAGCATCAAAAGTATTAGCTTCAAATGGTAATTCTTCTGCATTCGCACATACAAAATCAATTTCTAAATTTTTTATTTATTAAAATTACAATTTTAATATCCTAATTCATTTGCTCTTTTTTATCCTACATCTAACATAGATTAATTTATATCTAAAACTGTTATTTTAAGATTTCCATTAAACAAATTATTTCCTTTATGTTTTTCAAGAATACGAAAAGCTATATCACCAGTTCCACCTGCAACATCCAATACTCTAATTTATGAATCTCCATTTTTTAAATATCCTAATTCTTCAACAAAAGAATTCTTCCAACATCTATGAAGACCAACACTCATTAAATCATTCATCAAATCATAACTTTATTAAAACAAACTAGTACTTATTTGCAACATTATGAAAGACTTAATTTACATGCTCTTATTTTTCTTCAAGTTTAACCTTTTTAAATCCAAAGTTAGCTTCTTGGCAAAAAGTAAATACTCTCAATTTAAATAGTTATTTTATCATAAATAAAATATTATATATAAAATAACTTTTGTTCTCAAAATCATATTAATTAAGCATCTAAATAAATTCATTTTATTATTTTAGGATACTCTCAAAATTTCTTTCTTATAATTTTTATAAGATTTTATTGTTAATTAGAATCAGTATTATATAAAAAATCATCATATCAAATTAAATTCTAATTTTCATATAGATTTTTTATCAAATTCTATCTCATGTGCTCAGCAAAATTACAAAATATTAACTATTAATAATTATTTAATATTAGTACTAAATATCAATCATCTAATTAATTCATCTATCTTTTATAATTATCTAAAATTTACAATAATGAAATTCTAGTTATTATGTAATAAAATATTGATTGATTTTAAATTAATTTTAATCAAAACTATGTTTTGTAATGAGCTATTGATTAAATCAAAGGAATAACATTTTATCAAAATTTCAGGTTTCTGATAGTATATAAATTACATCAGTTTTAACTTTTCAATCTTTAATATCTTTTAAAATCCAAATAGATACTTTTTCTTGTCATTTTGAATAAATATAATTATCTATTTCTAAATTGGGGTTCAAAAATATTTTTCTAATAATCGCTCTATCTTAGCTTAGATCATTAAATCTATCTTTTTAAAACAAATTGAGCTAGAGAATGCACTAGAAAAATTCATTGAGAGAATATATTTATTCTTGCTAAATTAATATAAATTTATTTATAATTAATTTGAAAACCATTCCCATATATAATTTTTTATTTTTTTGAAATATTATAATGAAACATCAAAAATATAATATATTAAGCAGTGTGGCAATGAGGGCCATTATTCGAGAATAGCAACTCAAATTCCCAACACATGCAATATTGAATATTAGCTTCCCATACTTATACGAAAATTCATCTTTGTATAGATATTATAAGCTGAGATAAAACCATTTTTATTCATTATTTTTATTTTTCTAATCTTCCTCCTCTTATTTGTTTTCGAAAATCTTTTTCTCAATTTCTTCTTAAATTATAAAGTTGTTGCTCAAATTATTTAAATTATAATTCATTAATAATTATATCTCTTGGATTTCAGTTAAGAATTTAGAGTATTCTTTATATTAATTATTTTATGGATATTATTTTGCTTGATATTCATTATAAAGATTGATAAAATTTAATAATTTTTGTTTTATATAAATCTTTTTCATTTTAAATCTTGAAGAATTTAGAAATATTTCTGATCTAATGTTTTTAATACTGTGACTCCTAGTTACTGTGACTGACGTATTTACAATTATTCGTTAGTATACTTTTCATGAACAATCATATCGATTGGATCTACTACATAATTAAGATTTTCAGCTTTAATCAATTTTTCAACAAGTTCTTGAGCTTAAAAATCTTTTATATTTAATAAATTAGCTAATGATTTTAAAGTCATTCTACTGAAATTGATGATATACTATTTTAATAGAAAAAAATAAATACTTATTTGAGTAGTGTAGAAATGATTTTTTCCTTAATTTATTGTAGGACTGGAGCTGATATGATGTCTCTTTCCAATTCATTCTAGAATATGAAATATGAATACAATAAGTAATTATGATTTTTGAATTAATTGTACGAAATCGTAGTCAATATAACAATTCAACGTCTCTAATACAGATGGATCTGCATCAAGTATTCTAACGATAAAGGGATGTTGTAATATTTCTATAATATCTTTAGGTAATTTAGTAGTAAGACTAGCTATTGCAAAATATTTGCTTAAATCGAAATAACTTGTAATAAATTCTACCGATTCAAGATTTTTAGTATCAATAGATAGTAAATCATTTAAAAAATTTTTGTAATCCATTCTTACATAATTTCTTATGGCACTCAATAATAACCACTTTTAATATCCTTTAACATCTGAATCTTTAGAATTGACATTAATAACTTTGTAATGCATATAGTTATTGCTTAAAATCATACATGTTACCCATGAATTAGCATAATCTAATGCTTCTTATGCTTAATTGTTTTCATGAGCCTTATAATATGCACCATAAGCTTCAGCTAAATCTCCAAATCGATAATATAAGTCTCCTAATTAGATGAATGATTCTTTTAAAGCATTTCTATTTTATAAATTTTTAGTTTGTTATATTTGATTCTTCTTTTCTGTAATTAACTTCCTTGCTGCATTTAATTCTTCTCTAGAGTAAGAAATTTTTGATTTTTCTGATAAATTTGCAGCTGCTCTAATATATATAATAATATATTTACAAATAAAGACCATTTTCTTCTAGTTTAGGTATAATTTATGATATTAAGGAAGGATTATTCTAGCCTAAAATAAATAACCTAATAGCTAATTAGGAATTTGAATAAACTTTAAGTTTAGAAAAATCTATATTCATAAAATACTAATAATATATAATAATTATATATTTATAATAAATTATCATATTAAAAATCTTGAATCAATTTTAGATTGATCAGCTAAATTACGTTCACCTACCCATTAACGGAAATTAAATATTCCAGCAGAAATTAAATATGTTAACATCAATGAAAGGTATGTATTATCAGTTAGAATCATCCAAAAGTTAAAGATCATAGTATCTGTAATTAAGAAGAAATATTCATGTCCACAAAAGAACATAGTTTTAAATGATTAATCTGGATCTCTAAAGAAAACTGGCATACTTTAATCTTTGAAATAATTTTCTTCTAAATCTGCAGGTGGATAATCAAAAAATCTTTAAACAGGTAGTTTATCTCTAACACACTTAGAAAAGTTTGTTCTGACCTAAAAATCTAAATATAAAATACTTAAGTTAAAACATCCTTTAAATAAAAAGAGAATGTATCTTTAATAGTTTAAACTAAAGCCATATCTAAACCATCAGGAACACCTTATCTTAAAATTCGACTAAAAATAATAATACTAAAATTACATTTCATTGTAATTTTAATATTAAGCATTATCAGTTTTTTATTTGAGTTCTTAATTATAAACTTTTTCATAAGCATCTCTAAATCTCATAGGTAAAAATAATTCAAAGGTTTAAAGATCTACATCATCTTAATGTTATTATGAAGATTCTTAAATAAATCCTCTCTTTTTTCCTTTACCTAATGCTTCATAATGTAAACAATTTGCTAAATGTTCACTTGAACCTTCAGCATAACCAACTGGATTCTCACCATGAATATAATATCCATGTAAAACATCATCCAATATTAATATTGATACATTTGATATTGCACACAAATCAACAAAATCTTCTACTAATATTGGAAACCATATATCAAACAGTTTTTATATAACTATATATATTTTATTATTTTATACTAATTTAAGCTAAACCAATTGTCATATAGAGGAATGCACATAAAAAATATTAAATAACATAATTCTTTGGTATTATTCTTTCCAATTTTAAATTTGGTTGTTCTTAATCTAAATTTATCCATTTCAATCCTTCCAAAAAGAATCCCACAAATAATAAAGTCCATTCAACACTTACTATTCTATATACTTATAGTTCATTAAATTCATTTGCTATTAAAATCATTCTCCAAGCACTTTATTTTGTTTATGCTGATTCCACCATTTTTAATACATTATTATCTAATTTATCTGCTAATTCTCTTGGTCTCAATACTTCAGATTTTTCCCAATCTACAAAGAACACTTGAACATCAGCTTATCTTAAAATTAAATTAAACATTGATATCAATCTACATGCAAACATCATAAAAAATAATATTTCAAAAGGTCTATAATTGTTCTCATAATCTGAAAGTGGAGGCATCAATATATAAATAGTTTGTTGAAATTTATAAAAACAAAACAAATATCCTGTAAAAATTGCCAAATAATAAAAAATTACTTCTGCCCAAGTATCTAATAAAACATAAAAAGATTTAATTGTTAAATACATACACCAATCATTTTAACCTGTATAAGAAGGATTTCTCTTGCTCCATATATATATTCGGATAAACCATATTATTATTATTAATACATGTGCAACAATTAAAAGGGCTGTGGCAACAGTGTAAAAACTTGTTTAAGCTTAATAGTAATTATGACGATAAAAAACAGGATAATATTTTTCAGTTTAAATATTTGTGATTGTAATAGGATCGCTATAAATTACATAAAAATATGGTAGAAATGTTTTATCCTCTTCTTTTGTAGACAAATAACTAATTAATCTGATAGTTTATGCATAAATGATTTCTGATGGGCTTTTCAAATTATCAACCATAAAAAATCTCCATAAAAATTTAGTATTGGCATATCCATAATCAGTTTCAGCTTCTCCACTTCCATTTCCATCATAACCTGCAATTTTAATAGGGATCTAGATGAAACTTCCATCAATATCTTTTATCCAAATTGAATAAAATACTGTTTTATAGTTATTTTCTAAATACTTTGTAAAATCTAAGTTACAACTTAAGATAATATATATAATTTTACTCATTTCTGTAAGAAACTCCAAAATGAGAGGCTAAATCAGTATCACCATAACTGGAACTGCATAATTAGAATTAATTTTGAAGAGGTTTTAATTCGCTTACACTTCCATCGATATAGTATTCAATAACATAAAATTAGAGTTTGTTAAGACTGCTAGTTCTGTCTTCTTTGAAATTAACTTACATTTGAAGAGGAGTATCCTCAATTAAAGTTACTGATGTAACAGTGGTTGAAACTTCATGAATAATTTTTGGCATATTTTTTTTATTTTATGATGTTAAAACTGCATTGTATAAATAATTGAAATCCCTTTCTGTGCTTAATGTTGATCTTTTTAAAATGAATAAATTTGCTAATTATTAACAGGAGACCATATCATTATATATAATGCATCCATCATATGCTTTTGGTCCTATGATTTAAGCAATATCATCCTAAAAAACATTCAAATATTAAGTAACACAATAATTATCACTAGATGTTGTAGATCCTGAACAAGAACATTTCCCTTATACATTAATCAAATTATTAGGACATTATTAGCAAATATTAGTTGGTAGAGAAATTGCATGACCAGAACACTAACAAGCTGAACTTTACCAAGATCCTGTATCAGATATACATAAATTAGTTTCTGCTGCACAAACTTAATTTATAGGTACTCCATTTATTGTAGAATCACAAATACACTAATAAATATAATTCAAATTTTCAATTTTACTTAATTATTTATTAAGCCTGTTCCTGTTGGGCATGTTTCACATTTTGATGATAATGGATTATAAAATTGATCAGTTGTCTCACATTTCTAAGCATTTATTGATTAGATTATGAATAATATAAATAACATTTAAATTAATATTCATTTATTCATTACAATTGAGTATTCCATTGATCCAAAAATGCCTCCATTTGAATTTTTTGAATTTCTATAAGGATTCCATAACCTTGAACTTTTCATTTTATTTTTATCATACTTCTTTATAACTTATAATAGGTTGTCAGTTTGCATGTATCCTTAAAAATGATAATAGTGATCAACTGAAAAATTGATTTGTTATGGATGTGATTAGATATACTGTAGTTAATTAAATTCTCTTTAATTCATTTCACTTACTTATCGTTCTAAATCATCTTTTGTTAGATGCTTTGAAGAACATCTAATAATTGACTACTGTTTTCTAAGTGATGGAGATTTATTGAAAGATTATTTAGATTATTCTTTGTTAAACTCTTTTTTCATCATATTTTATACCACCTTCTTTTTTATTAAATTTTATAAGCCTGAAATAGATATTCTAGGAGCTCTTTAAGGTATTTCAATTTATTAATCAGACCCCTATTTTTCGAAATTGAAAAAATCTTTGCTTTATTATTTTATATCTATCATTAATTTGCTACTAATTCCTTATGTATTTTATTGAATATGACCACCACCATACATTTTTGCATTGAGTTATTGATTTGTATCTTCAATTTCATGAAAATTAGTCATAGATTAAGTTGATGTAAATTCTTAAACCGATTCAATAACTTTACTATTCACAGCTATAGAATTTATTTTATCTCCAGCTCTTTTAAATTTTTTTCTATTCATATTTTATTCAACATTCTTATCTGGCTACATTACTACTCTAAAACGATCTGGTTAATATGAAATTAAAGGGCATTCAATATTTGTATGATTGTACAAATTACAGATATTACATTTCTTTAATATAACTTGATAATTGTTCAAATATACAATATTATCTTTGATATTATGAAATCTTTAAAAATCTTTATTGCTTACACTATTAAACAATTTCATCAAAGAATTTCTATGAATTCTATAGAGTGTAGAATGCCCATAACTTATAGCTTATGTTTTAGCTGGGAATCCAGTAAAAAACTAATGTTCTCCAAATGTCTCACCTATTTTAATTGTTTATAAAACTTTATTACTCCTCTCTTCACATAAGAGTACCTGACCCTCTTGTAAATAATATCTAAATATTATATAAATAGATTTACAAATACTAATCTTCTAAATCACCATTATTATAAATAACTTCATCTGGAATGTATTTTACTTATTCTATTTTTTATGATAATTATTTTAGAATTTGTTGAGAGAAGTTATGAGTAAGAACTGATATATTCTACATAATATTCATCTAAATGCCCATAGTTAATTCTTATCTTAACTTGGTAGGGAGATGACTAATGATTTCTTTAACTTCCCCATTATTTTCATTAAATTCTGATTGTATATAATGTTTAACATAATTTCTTACTCTATTTTAAATAGTCTAATTTAATTAACCTTTCTTCATATAATTGTTAATTTGTATTAAACTACGTCTATTGATAAATATATATTTTTCATACTTATATCTCTATTAAATATCATAGTTGTTTTTTAAAATCATTCCTATACTATTCATAGAATATGCAAACATTCCACTACTTAATAACATCATACAATTAATAAAGAACATTTCATATTGATTTGCTGCAGTTATGTCTCCATAACCTACTGTAACCATAGTCATAATTGCCCAATAAATTGAATAATTATATTATACCAATATTGTAGCATCATCTATAGAATACTTTAGTAACCATGATTAACCTGTACTCACTGTCAATTAACCAACATAATGAAGTATACAAGCCATTACATGTGCAAATGAAAGAATTGTAATTATTAATGTAAATATATCTAATGCATAATTAAAACTTCCCTTTAAAAACATTGTTTCATTGCAATTTGAATAATTTTTAAGCATCTTTTTAAATGAAACTAATATTATGAATCCACAAGCCACACTATTTGATATGTTATTAATATCTAAATATTAAGTTACCCAACAACCAATATCTAGCAAATCTTCAAATAAATAATTAGTTAAATAGTTTGCCACTATCTTCTTTTAATTAGTTATAGTCTCACCAGAAATATTTATTGGTCTATTAGTCTATATAAATATTTCAATTAATATTTAAAACATTATTCCTAACTAGAACCATGTAAATATATGATCTGCTGGTCTAAAAGATACTATCAAAGGAGATATCCAAAGACATAATATCTTTATTAATAAGGATAAAAGATCTAAAATCAAAGTTACTTTACTCCCAGGTATCAAATATATTTATTTATCTTAGTTTTATGAATTAACTATTGATTATCAAATTAAAATACATTCCACTCTTTTTGAACTATTTTATTCATATTTAAAATGGTTTTGAATTACATCTTTGTATTCTTTACACATTACATAAGAACGTAAAAACAAATTCCGCTTGAATTGTTTTACTAATCTCTCTTTTGCCAAAGTTTTAAATACTTAGTTATCAACTAATTTCTAACTTACTTCCTATTTATTTCTTCTAGTTAACTATGGTTAACCATAATTATATTACCATTCTACGTGCTGCTCTATTATTTTTAGCTTATTATATTTAAGGATTTGGAGTCTATGCCACTTCTATGTAATCATTCGATACATGAAACAAAGAACTTTTTATTAAGTCATGTGAAGACTGTTTTTGAACATTACTGAGTCTATTTTCGTCCAACTTTACTTTTGGACCACAAAAGTTTTAATCTGTCTAATCAAGGCTAAATTACTAAGACAACGATATCATTGATGCAAATTAAGATAATAAAAAATAATTTTCACTTATTAGAGAATGCAATTTTGTTAATTTCTATCATACTTTTATAATTTGAATAATATACTACATTTATATTCCATTTTTTATTAATTTTTTTATTCATTTCAATTTTATCAACATTAATATTTTATCAAATTTCAAATCAAAACATTCAAAGCTATTTTAATATATATTTATTTCATAATTAGAAATAAAAATTTAATCAAATAAATTTCTCATTTATGTTGAATACAATTCATATTTAATACCAATCATAATTATTATCATTATATCAAAAAATTAAGTCAAACTTAACTAAGATTATTGCTTATTTTTTTGCCTTTATTAAGTATCTTTAATGTCAAAACCTTAACATTATTAGAAAATGTATATTTTCCAAGTTTTTCACTTTACTTCCAAAATCTCTTTTGTTTTTTCTTCTAAACTTTTTATAATTCTTTTATTTATGACTCAATTGTATATTAAGGCATGTAACTTCGAAAAGTATTACATACTTTATCTAAGTTAAAAGAAGGTTTATATTATTTTTATAATAATTATTATACCTCTTCTATCATACTATTATTCTTTATTAAAACCTACTCTTCATTTTATAAAATCATTCTTCTTTAAGATGATTTCTATTCAACTTATCCAAGTTTCATTTTAGAAAAAGATGACACTAAATTTACAATAAACAAATACTTTTTTATAATTTTAATTGGCCATAATGTTATGTTGCTCTTTTTTGATTTTATCTTGGAGGAGTATTTTCAATATGTCCATCATCTTCACTTTATAATAATTAAGATGAACTTCTTTATTATTCTGAAAAAAAAGATTTTTAATTTCCAAATTTTCCCTCCTATTCAGAGTCTGTGTCTTCACAAAATTGATTATCTTATTGAAATATTTTAAGTTATTGTTCAATAGGTTAATGTTATGCTAATGCATGATGTTTTCTTTTTGTTCTTATAAATTATCTTCTAAAATTAAGAACTTAATTAAAATTATCTTTTTTTAAAATTGCTTCTAAATCAGGTTTATATTAAATTAAAGGACAATCAATTTCTTAATGTATATACCTATTGCAAAAGTTACATTTATGATCAAAAAGAACATAATTTGTTTAAAAAATCAATTTTTCTTTGATATGATGGAAAATTTCGAAGTCTTTTTAATTTTAACGAATAATTTCTAGAAATTTCTTTCTACTAATTTTATATAATTCACTTGGAATTTAACAAATTGCAGTTTCTTTTGGTGGAAACCCAGTAAAAAATACATAATAACCTAAATATTAAGAACTTTTAACAGTTCTAAGTTTTTACTAAGTTTGAGTTTCAGTTAAAATGACATCTCCATTATATAAGAAATATCTAATATAAATATATCAAATCTTACAAATTATCTTCATGTTAATCTCCTTATTTAAATATTATATCTCCTGGAATGAATTAGACTAATTCTAAATTTTTGGCAACCTATTATTGTGTAAATTTAGAAAAATGATTTATAATTAAGTTCATTTTTTTGATAACTCTAGATTAAATATCTGTATTTAATTCTAATTACAAATTCTAAGGCAATTAATTAATAATATTTGTAATTTCATCTTAATTTTCTTTTTTCTCTTGTGCTTATTAAAATCTCAAGTAATTTCTTATTCTTCCTTAAGTAGATTCATCAACTTAATTTTTACTCATATATTAAATCATTTAAATTAGGTTCTTTCTAATTATACTTGTAATTATACTTATAAGTTTGTTTAGTATCATAAACATTTTTAAGAATTATTCCAATAGAACTCATTGTATAAGCAAATGCATAACTAGAAAAAAACATTATTAATGATGCTACTATCATTTCTATTTAATTCTTTGCAGAAAAATCTCCATATCCTACAGTAGTCATTGTCATAGTTGCCCAATAAAAAGCAGAATTATATCTATGCCAAACTGACTCTTCATTTAATTGATTTTCTAAAATCCAAGAATTCTATAAATTATATGTGTTTTCTCCTACATAATGCCATATACAAGCAATTATGTGGGCAAAAAAATAAATTTGAATAATTAACTAAACCAAATCTAAAATAAAATTCTGTCCTCCTTTTGAATAAATATACTAATAATAATATTCCTACAAATATCTCATTATCTTTTGATATATTAATATTATTTATAAGACTATTATTAATTCAAAGCAAAATGTAAACAATAATTAATATTTTAGATCAGCCCAAATTACTAATCTTAAGAAATCAGATAAAGCATTTGATTTTAAGTATTACTTTATAATCTTCTTTCTATTTCTTATTAAAACTGCTGATACAAATATTCCTCTATTAAATTATGCTATAAAATCAAAAATTAATTATATCAATATAATTGATTGCAATATAGATATTGGCTCGTTAAAATAATTATTAAATGCTCCAAGAAATGGAGTTAACCAAAGCATCATTAAATTACAAATAAATCCAAAAATATCCCAAATCATTATTGAATTTGTTGAAGGTAAGAATATTGGAATAACTGATTTATTTTCATAATCTTGATAATTAATATTTAAAATACCTTTTTTCTTTTACTATGAAATAAATTGTTTTTCAAGTAGCTTATCCTTAATTTTTTATTTCTGAGTATTTCTAAGAACATAAGAATTTGTAAATAAATTATTTATGAATCGATGAACATGCAATTATAATTTGAAGTTTTATATAAAATGAGATTATTTCTATGTTTAAATTGTTCTAAGTGCTCTATTTGTTAAAAATAATGCATGCTTCTTAAATTCAGTCTTTATTTAGTTTATTTTATTACTTTGCTTTCAAATCTCGACATATTCATATCTATACTCTTATTTTCTATCATATCTCTTTGACTTTCTATTTAATAATCCTCCTCTAGCATTAAGTTACATGGCGACTCTTACTTCGAAGTTAATTAATTAGTCAGTGCAGATGGGCCCATTCGCTGAGACATTAAAATCTCTTCCATTACTATTTTATATATAATATTAAGATGATTTATAGATAACCTTTTTAATTGTATATTAATTCAAAATATATTTTAAATCAAAACAGTTACACATAATGGAAAAGAGTCAGTTCAGAAATTTTCAGTAATTATGTAAAATGAAATACATATTAAAAATTAGAGATAATCAATTTAAAGAAAGTACTAGGAATCAAATATTATTTCAATTTCACAAAAATTATTTTTAAGAAGCATTTTGAGTTTTAAAGAAAAAAAAAAATCTAATAAAAATAAAATTTATCATAAAATATTCAACTATTAATACTATTATTAGAAATTTGATAAATTCGAATAAGCCAATTTTTTAGTTTATAGTTTTATTATTATCCTATAATAATAGTAAGATAGATTTTAATATAATTCATTCAATCTTAATTGAAAATTCAGAGATTTACAAATTATTTTATTTAATATAATCATCTCATCTAAAAATTATAGCTTTTAATGAACTAAATAATATAAGTCACTCTATGCATTTTTAATAAAAAATTCAACTTAGATTATTAAATTTGGATGATAATTAGATTTAAATAATCTATTTGGGAAGAACTATTCTATTTGTTAATGTATTAAGATAAATAAAATTTAAATTGAATTTATAAAATTATATGAATCAGCATAATTAGAGGATAAGTTTAAATTAAAAAGATTGTAAATAAGATGGATTATAGAAAGACTGAAGATAATTTATAATTTTTTAAGAAAAATATTCTTAAGATAAAAAATGGAAATGTTTTATAATTAATTCGAAAGTTCTAGATTTTAATGACATTAAAAGTGAAACCATCAATAATAATTAGTTCAATAAAATAAATAAAATATGGCTAAATAATAAGGAGCAGGATCATTATGGAATCCAAATAGTTGGCATTGGGAAGAGAAAAATTATACACCGATTTCCAAACAATTGATTGAATCTAAGATTAAATCAACCAAAGTTGAATCTGGAGACATAACTTTACTTAACTAAGAAGTAAAATCAATAACTGGAGATGTAAAATTATTTAATTATATAAAGGCTTAAGTTAACATAAGGAGAGGAAAGCAAGTTTTGATATATGATTTTGATATTGAAGTAGAATGGCATGGTATTTAAATTATTAAAAAATTAGGTGTAAATAAGGATCATGAAGCAGAGGGAACATACAAAATTAAAGACTTAAATTCTTTAGATAATGATTTTGAAATAATTCATATTAGCTGCAATACAAAAACAGCAATTTCAGATAAATGCAAAGACTTAATTAAGAAAGATATGTTTAAAAAATTAAAAGAAGTTTTTATAACATTGATGCAAGAAATAGGATAATATGAATCTGATCCAGAAAAATTGTAATTTAAATTTTTTAAATATATAGGAAAAAAGACTAAGAAGCTAGAAGAATAGCAGAAGAATAAGTAAGACTAGCAAAAGAATAAAATGGAGAATTAAAGGAAAAGATCTTTTAAGAATAAAAACTAAAAGAACAATAAATGAAATAAGAGTTCTCTTAATTCGCATCAAAATGAAATTATTAATATTTAGAGTTAAATTCAACTAGTATATCTTTTTCTCATTTGAGTCTTTAAATTAAATAATAAAATTGATACTAATAATAGTTATTTGTGATATTCAAATAAGTAAAAATCTACATTAAAATTAATTTATTAAAATGAAATACAGTCTTTATATATTTTATCTAACATTGTTCATCAAATTTCAATTCAGCTTAAACTCTCTCATTTTTACACATAAATTGTTAATTTTTAAATTAATGCTTATTGTTTAATATATATATCCAACCCACCTTTATTTTATAATTATAAATAATGATTATATTAAAACTCTTCATATCTATAATAAAAGGGTTTTTATTACTCATTTTTTCAAAACAACAAAATAAGCTTTAAATTTAAGAATTCAAAAATTAAATTTATATAAAGATAATAAAATATTTCGTTTATTATATTATTGGTTTTTTCTTTAAATCAAAAATTTTTTTAATTCAATATCATTAAATAATTACTATTTTTATATTTAACTAATATTATGTAAAAAAGCAATCTAAATAAGAATTAAGGTTGTTTATGTTTTGGGAAGAAACAAAAAGGAGAATTTCCAAAAACGTTTAAGAAATCTGGCAAAATTCTTAAAAAATATAAAGATAATAATTTAGATGTAATAATTTTAGATTTCTTTAGATTTAAGATGAAGCTATCTTAGAAGTGATGATTAGATTATATATTTCTGAGAACAAAGGAAAAGCTATTGAAATGCTTTAAAGATGCCGTATAAATCCAAATTTTGAAGCAAATCTAATTAGAAACGATTTAGAATATTTTATTCCTTAACTAATAAATTATTTAGTGTTTCACTAGCAACTTTCAGATGAAAAATTAATCTCTTTCATTAATTAAGCATCAAAAATTGACTTTTTTTTTGCTCATCTTGTTTACTTCCAATTAAAAAGTTTATCTTAGATTGTTGCTCATAATAACAAAGTAGAACTTAAAATAGTTTAAAAGTTTGTTTAAGAATTTGAAGAAAAGATGTCTTAAAATTATTTAGGCAATTTATTAATAGCAACATAATTTTTAAAGATTCACCTTGAGGATTCTTAATAAAGTTCTTCATTAAATAAATCCATATCATCTTTACCTAGTAAAAAAATTAAATAAGAGGTTTATTAAGGATCTATAAGAATAAAATCATTTAAATAAATTGAAATAGTAAAACTTTATGGAACAAGTGCATGGGAAAAATAAATATCAGATAAAAGTCCATCATAATATTTACTTAGAAATTATGAAGATATTGTATTAGATGATTATAACTCTATTTTTAATAAAGATGAAGATTTTAAACCTATAGATACTGCATTTCTATCTAATATAGCTTTCTGGAATGATATTACTAATATTTGTGAGGAATTGTCCAAATCAAATACTAAAACATTATATTTACAAAGTTTATTAAATAAAATGAATGCTAATTTACCAGCTGCAGTTTATGTACCTTTTGTTAAGAATTCAATTAGAAGTTATGCTGTTTTAAATATAGTTTCTAAAGAAAGTAGAGTATTTTCGACAAAAATGAGAAGTCCTTATAGTTTAACACTTGAAATCTATAGACCTGAAATAGAAGGAAATTATAATGAATAATAAATTCTAGATAAATAAATGTCCTTAGCTATTAAAGCTAATGTAAATTATAAAATCATATTTATAGATGATAAAAACTGATAATAATAACAACTATTAAAGTTAATCTATAATTTAAGAAGAATAAATTTCTTAGCTCAATAGAACATTTTCTCTTGCAGAAGCTCAAACTACATTTAATAATGAATTTTAAAATATTAAATTCTACTAATTTAATTATTTTAATAATGAGTAAGAGTCTGATGGAATTGGATTATTTTATAATAATCGAGAGATTAATAACACTAATTAAGATCAAGAATAAAGTGATTAAGCGATAGATTAATAGCTAATAATATAATAGCCATCAATTTTAAATTAAACTGATTATTTATTAAGTGATAATAGAAGTTAATAAAATAACAATGAACGAATGTCTTAATAATTAAATTAAAGCAAACTAGAAACGAGTTCATTTAATAGTAATGTAAGTTATTTATAGGATGGAAAAGGATTAATATTATCTTAAGAAGAATATTTAGAAATTAAATAAACTATTTTTGGTGAAAATTCTTTAGCTTAACAAGAAAGAATTAAAAAATAAAGTCCATTTTAAACTTTAAAATCTTGGAAATTAGTTCATTTGATAATAAAAACAGGAGATAATTTAAAGTAAGAATAATTTGCTTTATAATTAATTTGTTAATTTGATTAAATATTTAAAAAAGAAGGTTTACCATTATAATTAAGATATTATGAAGTATTATCATTAGGACCTGATTGTGGAATGATTGAAATGATTAAAAATGCAACTACTATTGATAGTTTGTAAAAGAATCTTCAAAAGAAATTTACTTAATTTAGTGATTTCTCTGATTTTTTTCGTTCTTTTTTTAGAAATAATATTGGATAAGCATTATAAAATTATGTTTAATCACTTGTAGCATATTGTTTAGTTTGTTATTTTTTATAAGTTAAAGATAGACATAATGGAAATATATTATTAGATGATGAAGGTCATTTGATTCATATTGATTTTGGATTTTTTTTATCAATAGCACCTGGTAAAGGAATGGAATTTGAAGGAAAAGTGCCTTTTAAATTATTATCAGATTATATAAAAGTATTAGGAGGTGTTAAAGGAAAATTGTTTTAAGATCATTTTAGAAAGTTATTTTACAAGTTTATTATGTTTTAATTATTAGAGGATTTAAAGCATGTTAAAAACATTAAAATGAAATATTGTTATTAGTAGAAATGATGTTTACTGGCCATGGTACAACATTACCTTGTTTTTAAAAAGGTGAGATTGCTTTAAAAGAGTTGGAAAATAGATTCAACCCAAAAGTAGCGTCTGATGCTGAATTATTTGTTTATGTTTAAGAATTAATTAATAAATCATTAGATAATTGGAGAGCTAGATGGTATTAATCAATATAAATTTTAGGTATGATAAATTTTAATATTTCGCATAAGGAATATTTTATTGATGTAAAAATTTCAAAATATTTATTTGTATCATAACAAATTATTATTTACATAATATTCATAAAAATAACTTCGAAGCCATTACTCAAATATTTGAGATTTATTTAATCCTTCTTTAATTTAACACATAGTTTTATCCATCGATTATCCCTTTTTGTTGTCTATAAACAATAAATCATTAGTTATTTATTAAAATACTAAACGAGTATTTTCGATTGTAATACTGTATATTGATTTACTCATTGATATACCTTAATGTAATAGAGCTATCATGATTCCATTGCATAAAGTTGAAAAAATCTATAGAAATTATATATTGTTATATATATACATTTATTGTATTAATTTAAATTATGCAAGATACTCTTATTTGCTATTATGGATATTCTTATAAATTTAGAGCTTATTCAAAAATCTGCTTCAATTATTATTCTATCGATTTATCTTACTCAAATTTGATTTGTATATCAAGAATAGCCTCTAATTCAATATTTTTTTATACATTGGTTTGCTTTTTATGATCCAATTTAGTAAGGACCATGTACAGATATTACTACACAATTGTCATCTTATTGAAATCTAAGCTAAGTATTTGATTTTATTTATTTCAAAATTTCTACACTCAGCTTTTCCATAATTAATAATTAAAAATATTTTTGCTCATTAGAATAATATTTACATTCAAAAATTAATTATAATTATTATAAACTTACTATCAATCCTTTCAGAAACTGATTGTTAATGTTATTTTAATAATTTCAATAAACCCTAAGCCTAAATTCATCAATAACCATTTACGAATAAATTATCCTTATTAAATTATATACTCTTATCAGCATAAAATCAATAATCTTGCTATTTTAAAGAGATTCATAAATCTTTTTAACAATTTAACCATTTGAAGGTTGCTAATGCTTCTATATATATTATTTTTTCTTTGAATTGGCTCTAATTTTTTTAAATCTCCTTATTTTTCTTCTTCTTTCTTTCAGCTTATTCGTCTCAATTTAAAATAAACTATTTATCTAAGAATATCTTTTTTTATGATTTTTGTAAATAAACTAAACTTTCACTATATATTCTCAAAAATATTTGAAATCAGGAATATTTTAACAATCAAGATATGGTATTAAAACTCCTTTATTCTAATTAAACTCAAAATACGATTATACATCAAAATTATAATAAGTATTGAAATTTCATTTTAAAACAAGCTTATCGTTTTTTGTAAAGAATTATGGTCTTGAAATTTATTCTTATATAAGCTAATGTTTCCTTCTTTAAAGTTATAGTAAACTTTTTCAATAAAAAATAGAATTTTAGGATTAGTTAAATATTTTTAAATTTAACCTAAAAAGTCCAAAACTTATCCTGGAGCTTTAAAGAGGATTTTTAATCGATTTTAATTAGTTTTTGGATGAATTTATTTCTAAAAGAACTTTAAATATCTTTATTTCTTCTCTTATATGATTTTTTATACTAAATTATCTATTATTAATAATATAAATTTAGAAAATGATAATTTATTTTATTTCCAAATTTAATAAAACTGGGCATTTTCTGTTCTTTGTTAAGCTATTATTAATAGAAAAGATTAAAATTTAGATTTATTAAGATGGCATTTAAAAAATCCTTAAACAATTAAGATTCAATATTATATAAAGATGATGCTTCAATATTTTTGATAAAAATTTAGAGTAAATTTTGTATTCATGTTTTTTATTTTCTTAAAAATTTAATTAATTTCCTAGAGACTCTTTTTAATTTATATTCCTTAAAAAGTTCTGAAAAAAATTCATAAATATTTAATGAAATCACTAATTATTTTAGCTTACTTAATTTAAGGGTTGAATTCTAACCAAGAAGTTGATTATGCTAATTGCCTTTGGAATAATTGCAGAGATCTTAGAGAAAAATGTGATTAAGCTTGTGCAGTTACTGCTGAAGTTGTTTAGATTATGTAATCAAGTGAATATTGCGTAACTGGTAAAGATAGGGTACTTTATTATAAAACATGTGCTGGACTTATTGCTAATGCTACTACTGGAGATGTGCAATTATATTATAAATGTCTGGAGAACTGTTTTTCTGCTATTTTAGGGATTGCTTTATTAATTTATATATTCTGATTATTATAAACATATTTTTGATTTAAAAGAATTCTAACAATATAGATAATTTTTAAGATTATACTAATGAGAAAAACAAATGCAAATTAGATTATTTAAAATCAAATTTTTTTAATATTTCTGAATAATACCATAAATCTTTGAATTCTTAAATAAATATCATAGATCATCCCCATTTTAAAAATAAAAATATAGAATTTAATATAAAATATTCATCTATTCATTAGAAAAAAAATAATTTTAGGAGTTATAATATTTTTATTATTTCTTTCTTCCTGAAAAAGTTAGGAATTAATATTATATATAATGGATTAATCTAGTGCAATTAGGGTTCCAATAGATATTTTGAGTAATGTACCTAAAGAATTATTTCAGAAGTATTTCAATTATATGTTTATAGAGTGATTTTGCTAAATATAATTAATGGAACTACATAAGAATTTGATATTAATAATGGCCTTGTATTAAAATAATCTACTCTAACTTAATTGAATTAGTCAATGATTAAAGATATTAATTTGATTTATGACTAAGATAAAATTTTGAGTTTAATCTATCCTACGTATTTGAAAAATTTATATTAGATAACTAGATAACCAGAGTATGATAATGGTTGTAAATTTGTCTGATGATGGAATTTATGAAAAAATTGATTAAAAAGAATTAATAAGAGGTGAAAAGTATTATGTTGGATTGCCTTCAGGAGTTAATAAATAATTAATTGAGATATAATAAGATGAAATTGTCATAAACTCTCAATCTTTTATTATAAAAGAAGGAATGCTAATTGTTTTTGTTAAAAAAGTCCAAGACAATTAATTTTAGTAAATATAGATGTTAAATCCAAATGAGTGTTCATCTCGTAAACATGCTCATATTAAAGTTTAAAATGGAAGAATATTTTTGTATGATGGGCATGATAAATAAGTTTCAAAGAATGGAGTCTGGGTTTTAATTAAACATTAAAAATTCTAGAATCAAAATCGATATTGTTTTAAAGATTTTAGATTGGCGATAAGATTAAAGTATTGATTTATTGAATAATTTATGTTCTTAAGAAATTATTATCAAATTATTAATTAAATAAAAAAATATTTAATAAAGAAAGATCTAAATGTAAATTTCTTTATCTTAATCCGAATGGATATCTATCGTTATTCAATTAATTATTTTTAAAGCTATCTTAGTAGGTTTCCACAAAGTTAATAGTAGTATTATATTTGGAGAATTTTTACCTACTATTAAGGATATTTACATTATTCATTATTAGTATTTTCCAATCGATCGATGTTAATTCTTTAACAAATTAAATGTTTTTTTTCAATTCTTTATCTTAAAAAATTTAGAATTTAGAAATATATATTAGTAAAATTTAATATTTATTACTTATGAATCGGTTATTAACTTAAAAATTTAGGAAAAAGATTTTAAAGCAAAGGATTAACTATTTCATTTTATGAAGAAACTTCTATTTTAAATAAATTAAAAATATTTAGAAATAAATTCCATATCCTATAAATTTAAAATTTTTGGGAAATTATCTTAAAATGCTTCATGTTGCATTATTTCACTTACATAATTATGAGTTTGAATGATTTTTACAATTCTTATATCGGTTATTATTGTATTATGTTTAAAGAAATAAAAAAATTCTTCTTTAAATTAATTATGTTTCACATGTCCTTTATCAGAAAATTGAAATTTTAAGGCTTACTCAAAAAAAATATACAAATAAGATTAAGTGATTAATGATGCATTTTTTTTTCAAAAATAGTTTAAATATCTATGATGGATTTATTAATTGGAATGGATACAAAAAATAAATCAACAGAAATCTTATTTCCCTCCTTTTAAAAGTTTATCAGATTTTTTAGGCTCTTATAAACCCATCTGATATGTTAAACTATAAATAATAATAGTTTAAAAATAATATATAATTTCAGCTTTTTAATAAATTTTAATACCACAGAGATCTAATCAATAATTTTATCAACTTTTATGTTGAATTTATTTGGAATATTTTCTAAATAATAGATTATTGTTAAACTTAAATACATTTTTTTAATAAATATTCATTTTTAATAGTTACTTAAACTCATTTCTTTCTGAATCCATAATTTCCAAAATTTATTGTAGTATTTTAAAGCCAATCTAAAATTTCTTGGATTACAAAATATTCTTTTGAAAATATTCCTTTAAAAACAAAATGATAGATAATCGATAATAGTAATTTATTAAAATTTTCTTCAAACATTCTTCAAACATTCTAAATACATAGAAAGGAAATTTAATCAAAATTTTGATTATTTGTTCTATTAATTATTAATTATTGTTCATTCTTTAAGACCTGGTTTATTGTAACCTTTCTCCATTTGATTTTCATATTCTAGNACTTATGAATCGGTTATTAACTTAAAAATTTAGGAAAAAGATTTTAAAGCAAAGGATTAACTATTTCATTTTATGAAGAAACTTCTATTTTAAATAAATTAAAAATATTTAGAAATAAATTCCATATCCTATAAATTTAAAATTTTTGGGAAATTATCTTAAAATGCTTCATGTTGCATTATTTCACTTACATAATTATGAGTTTGAATGATTTTTACAATTCTTATATCGGTTATTATTGTATTATGTTTAAAGAAATAAAAAAATTCTTCTTTAAATTAATTATGTTTCACATGTCCTTTATCAGAAAATTGAAATTTTAAGGCTTACTCAAAAAAAATATACAAATAAGATTAAGTGATTAATGATGCATTTTTTTTTCAAAAATAGTTTAAATATCTATGATGGATTTATTAATTGGAATGGATACAAAAAATAAATCAACAGAAATCTTATTTCCCTCCTTTTAAAAGTTTATCAGATTTTTTAGGCTCTTATAAACCCATCTGATATGTTAAACTATAAATAATAATAGTTTAAAAATAATATATAATTTCAGCTTTTTAATAAATTTTAATACCACAGAGATCTAATCAATAATTTTATCAACTTTTATGTTGAATTTATTTGGAATATTTTCTAAATAATAGATTATTGTTAAACTTAAATACATTTTTTTAATAAATATTCATTTTTAATAGTTACTTAAACTCATTTCTTTCTGAATCCATAATTTCCAAAATTTATTGTAGTATTTTAAAGCCAATCTAAAATTTCTTGGATTACAAAATATTCTTTTGAAAATATTCCTTTAAAAACAAAATGATAGATAATCGATAATAGTAATTTATTAAAATTTTCTTCAAACATTCTTCAAACATTCTAAATACATAGAAAGGAAATTTAATCAAAATTTTGATTATTTGTTCTATTAATTATTAATTATTGTTCATTCTTTAAGACCTGGTTTATTGTAACCTTTCTCCATTTGATTTTCATATTCTAGTTGAATTCAACTTTGAATAATATTCTTCATTTTAAATTAAGTTTAAGAAATTAAAAATTTATTATTTTTACCGTAGATTATTTATTTGAATCATAATACATCTTAATTTAACAACCTATTAATAAATTTGAATTTAAACTAAAAACATGTTAAAAATTTAAAGATCTAAAAGTTGTGATGCAATTTTAATAACTTTGAAAAATCTTGATAAAGGGGATAATTAATCATAATTATCTTTTAGAGTCTATGATAACTCAACAGTGTTTGATTTAATAGTTCACATCTAGAAAACTCAACAAGTAGAAGTTTAAATATAATTATATTTTGAATAAAATGTCTAGTTTATGGGAGATATGAATTAATATATAATAGACATTATAAAAAGAACAAGAAATCGTAGTTTTGGATATCGAATATATTAGTAATAATTCTAATCGAAATCAGAGTCTCTAAAAATCAATTAATAAGGACATTCTGAAATTCAATACTAAAAAAGAATAATGGCTACTTAAATTCCCATTTAATAATACTCTTATGAAAATTTTACTTATTCCCAATTATAAAATAAATTTGATCAAAATTCAATTAAAAATAAAGAAAATTATCCTGACCAGAATGACGAAAATTTATTATAAGCATAGAATAATTAGGATCAATACTAATAATTCATGAATCTATCAGATAAACAAAAAAATTTGGCAATAAATGAATAATAGTAAAATAATTACGATGGATAAAATATGTACATTCTTAACGCTATTTAGGTTTCAAAATAAAGCTTTTAAAGAGTTGGAATTCGAGAATCAAACTTTACAATAATCTAACCAAATTTTAGAAAATAAAATTCAATAGTTGATTCAAGAAAATAGTAAATTTTAATCTGAAAATCAATTTTTAAAAAATAGATCAAACTTTTTGTAAGGAAAAGAAATTTCCCCATTATCACAAAAAATAAAAGAGAATCGATTGTCTGAATCTATATCCTTCACTAATAAATGTAGTCATCAAATAAAAGAGCGAAATTTAGAGGAAATTTTAATAAAAGCATTACATAATAAATAAATAGCAAAATGTCTTTAATGCAATAAAAATATTAGCAATAGTTTATGTAGATAGATAAAAATTTATGGTGTTTAATATATTGAGATGAAGAATTAATTAGATTTTTAAAACTTAATTCTATGTATTCAAAAATAAGATAAAAATCTAAAGTTAGTTGAATGTTCTAATTACCGTTGTGATTTTGTATGTATTTGGTAATAAAAATTGCCAAATTAATAGCCGAAAGGGTTTTGCATTAATTGTCTTCAATATAGTGTGGAATATCCTCCATATAAAAGTAAATCATTTGCTGCTCTATTATCAAAAAAAGGAATTAAATGAATTATTAATTATAATTAAATTTATAACATAGAATATGTATTACTGCTGATATTTTGTACCAGATTAACTAAATATTATTTATTAAAAAGAAAATAATTTTTATATTTATTAAATTAACGAACATGATTGATGAATAAAATATTGAATATGGAGATTAATCTTAATATTTAAGAAATTGTGATAGTTCAAATGCATATGAAATTAATGGTTTGATACATTAAGATCATTTTTCTTCATTATACAATAAAGCAATAGAGAAATAACAAAGAATTAATTAAAAATAAGAGGAGAAGAATGAAGAAATAAAATAAAAAGCCAATAAAATAAAGATTGATTATAACTCATAAAAGATCTTGTTAAAGAAATTAGAAACTTAAATTAATAATACTCTTAATCGTTATTAAATTGAAGAGCAGTTGGATTATGAAAGGTTTTGCAACGTATTGGTTGATTTAGGGATTTCTGCAAAAAATGATCATGTGTCAATTGATTTATGGAAATTATTAACTTTAGGATTAGATTTAGAAAGTGCATTTATTGGATTTGTATTTAATATTTTGGTGATATTATTGGAAAAATAATTAACTTAAAGTTAATCAATACTTTTATTGACAGATGTTATAAATGTAGAATTAGAGGATTAGAATATTCCAATTTAAGTTGTAAATTTTGAAGAATTAGAAGAATTGATGTTTAGATTGACAAATAAATTTAAATTATTAAATGTTAGATTTTCGAATGGTTCTCGGGGACAATCTTCATCAAAAAAAGAGTCTTGGTAAAACACTAATATTTAAACAAACGGAAAATAAAAATAAGTATAGGATGCTCAACTTTCAGATACAATAAATAGATTTGAAGTGCTATATGAGCATTCTAAGGTATTACAAGAAAAAAAAAGATAATTGGAATCATATATACAAGATGATCCAGAATGTCTATTTAAACCTTAATTAACATCAAATTAAACAAAAAGATAAGATACTGTAAATACATTTAATAGATTATATTAAAATGCAGAAGCTATAAAGAATCATAAACAAAAATTGAAGGATAATTTAAATAGATAAAGAGAAGAAGAGGAATTAATAGAATGTACTTTTAAACCAAAGTTAATAAATAAATAGAAATATTCATTTAAGCCTGTAAAAGGAGAATCTGCTATTATAGAAAGAATGAATAAGGCAAGATAAATGAAACAAGAGAAGGAGAATTACTATTGTACAGAATAACCAAATATTCAAAATAGACCTCATTAAACTGTTCCTGAACCTTTTGATTTAAGTACAAAAGTACCTAACCCTAAGAGTCTGTTATTAAATGTGGATATAAGAATTTCAAAAAATAGAAAGGCAAGAATTTGTATAAGAGAGGGAGATGATATAGAATAAGTAATTAAAGGATTTGCAAAGGCTCATTAGTTAAATTAAGAGTAACAAAATGTATTAAAAGAAACCTTAGAATAATATATAAATTGACAATCTTTATAATTTGCTAATTTAAAATATAATTATCATGCTTTATGTTCATTAATTTCATCACTCCATAATCTTTAATAAGGATAAATAGAGGATCGATGACCATCAGACCAAACAATAGCTACAGCATAGTTACCTTTAGGTTCAATCTTATATGGATAAACTTCTTAATCAAGTTTTTGATTCTAAATATATGTATTAGATATTACTTAATTTAATCTTCTTCCAGTAAATTCATCAACACATAATGCACAATTACATTTAGATCTTAATTCAATAGATTTAATAGGTTTTTCTTTACCATTAAAATCTCTAATGATGATTACTCTTTTTGCAGTATCATATCTGACATTTGGAGTTTAAGTCAAATCAGTTCTATTTAATTCATTAACAACACTATTAGCTAATTATCTATATATATTATTAATAGTGTGATCTTCAGGTAATGTTAAAACAACAGGACTTCCCAAATCAGAATATTTTGAAATATCTCCATATAATGGAATAGATAGAGCTGTTGCAATACCAAATTATTTCTATAACATATTCATATAACCTGGTCCAAAAGGTCTATGAATATGATTGCAATTTGAACAGACATATTCAGCCATATTTTCAACCACACTTAATGTAGGTACTTTAAGAACATCAAACATTTCTATTCCTTTAACAACATCGATAAAACTTAATCTCTGAGGAGTAGTAACAATTACTGCTCCATTAAAATTTAATTCTTAACATAAACTAATTTGAATATCTCCTGTTCCTGGAGGCATATCAACAATTAAATAATCTAAGTCTTGCCATTAAGTTTGTTGTACTAATTAAATAACAATGCTACTAACCATAGGTCCTCTGATAATAGCTTTTTAATTGCCACCTGCATATCCATAACTCATGGTTTTAACACCATTGAATTCAATAGGCAAAATTTCTTTTGGTTTATCTTCTGGAGCATATAATTATTATTTCTCCTTTCCAATCAATGTTGGCAGAGATGGACCATAAACATCTGCATCAAATATTCCCACTTTAAAGCCTAATTTTTGTAATGAAAATGTAAGATTTAATGCAATAGTACTTTTACCTACTCCTCCTTTACAACTTGAAACAGCTATGATTTTATTGACATTTTAGAGATTCCCTCTTTTTTATGAATTTGTTTATGAGAATACATTTTCTTTTTTTGGAGCCATACGAATATCTAAATTCTTAATCCATTCAAATTCTTTAAGAGCTTCTGAACAAAGTGCCTTTATTTTTCTGTAGTCTTAATCTAACTTAAGATCTATTATGACTCTTCCATCTAGTTTACTATATGAATGAAATACCTTGATCAATAGATAGATTTTCTATATGACCATTCGATACTATGTCTTTATCAGAATTGGAATGTTTGATCACTTTTAATCGATTCAGGATTTAGATCTTGTATTCTGATTATCTACATCATATACCTTCATTTACAGAAAAAGTAAAATACAATTTCTTGATTTATTAGACTTACACAGATAATCTTCTTAACATTTAATTATATATATATATATAGAGATTATTTTCAGAGTAGTGACAAGTGTATATCATAAACAATCAAAAACACGGACGAAGTGATCATCATTATATTTATTAATTTTATTAATGAATTATCTATCATAAATATTTCACTTAAATATTTCAAATTATTTAAGCACTCTTTAATTTCTATATTATACAATATAAAACATTTACCTAATTAATTATTTTATAATGCAGCCTCTTTTAGAATCTATTGATTCTGAGAGTATTATCAATAGAGAACTTCATGGATTTGAATTTTCATCTGCTGCATTTGTTAATGTATTTTATACGTTTTATTCATTCAGGAATAAGCCTAAGCCTAAGATGTTTAAAAGATTTACTAAGATTTATAAAACAAAATTAAAAATGGAGATATCAATGGAGTCAGATATCTTCTTGGAATAGATCCTTTTACCTCTAACCAAATGTAACCAATTCATATATATACAATTGTTGATGAAAAAAAAAATACATTGCTTATGGAGACTGTTTTGAAAGATCAAAATATACTTTTTATTGATCTAATAACATATTCCCTTAAATAATTCGGGTATCTATTCATTAAGAAATTTTAGTGAGTTTCAAACTAAATTGTGGGTTACTCAATAAAATGATTCTGGAATTTAATGTATGCATCTAGCTACTTAAAAAGGTAATGTTACAATTCTTGATGCAATTTTTAAGTTAGGAATCCAATTAGATTTGAAAACTAAATAAGGATAAACTAATTTGCATATAGCATCACAATCAGATTAACCCATCATATTATACTATTTAGTGAAAATTGCTAAAGTTGATATTGATACAACTATCTGGGTTTGGGTTTGGGTTTGGGTTTGGGGTTGGGCNAATACATTTTCTTTTTTTGGAGCCATACGAATATCTAAATTCTTAATCCATTCAAATTCTTTAAGAGCTTCTGAACAAAGTGCCTTTATTTTTCTGTAGTCTTAATCTAACTTAAGATCTATTATGACTCTTCCATCTAGTTTACTATATGAATGAAATACCTTGATCAATAGATAGATTTTCTATATGACCATTCGATACTATGTCTTTATCAGAATTGGAATGTTTGATCACTTTTAATCGATTCAGGATTTAGATCTTGTATTCTGATTATCTACATCATATACCTTCATTTACAGAAAAAGTAAAATACAATTTCTTGATTTATTAGACTTACACAGATAATCTTCTTAACATTTAATTATATATATATATATAGAGATTATTTTCAGAGTAGTGACAAGTGTATATCATAAACAATCAAAAACACGGACGAAGTGATCATCATTATATTTATTAATTTTATTAATGAATTATCTATCATAAATATTTCACTTAAATATTTCAAATTATTTAAGCACTCTTTAATTTCTATATTATACAATATAAAACATTTACCTAATTAATTATTTTATAATGCAGCCTCTTTTAGAATCTATTGATTCTGAGAGTATTATCAATAGAGAACTTCATGGATTTGAATTTTCATCTGCTGCATTTGTTAATGTATTTTATACGTTTTATTCATTCAGGAATAAGCCTAAGCCTAAGATGTTTAAAAGATTTACTAAGATTTATAAAACAAAATTAAAAATGGAGATATCAATGGAGTCAGATATCTTCTTGGAATAGATCCTTTTACCTCTAACCAAATGTAACCAATTCATATATATACAATTGTTGATGAAAAAAAAAATACATTGCTTATGGAGACTGTTTTGAAAGATCAAAATATACTTTTTATTGATCTAATAACATATTCCCTTAAATAATTCGGGTATCTATTCATTAAGAAATTTTAGTGAGTTTCAAACTAAATTGTGGGTTACTCAATAAAATGATTCTGGAATTTAATGTATGCATCTAGCTACTTAAAAAGGTAATGTTACAATTCTTGATGCAATTTTTAAGTTAGGAATCCAATTAGATTTGAAAACTAAATAAGGATAAACTAATTTGCATATAGCATCACAATCAGATTAACCCATCATATTATACTATTTAGTGAAAATTGCTAAAGTTGATATTGATATTATGGATAATGATTTTAGTACAGCTTTGCATTTGGCTAGTCATTAAGGCAGTGAATAATGTGCTGGTTTACTCTTAACTTGGGGTTGTAAAATAAACACTAAAAATATTTATGGATGCACTTCTCTGCATGTTTCAGCTATAAGTGGAGAATACAAAATCACAAAAAAATTACTACTATATAATGCTAAAACAAGATTAAGAAATAAACAGAATAAGACTGCCTATTAATTGGCTGTTGAAAATGATTTTCCAACTATTAGTTAAATGATTTTGGAATATTAGGAGGGGAATATTAAATGTAATAATATATTTGGATAGAAAAATAAGCCTAGAATTGTACTATTATTTTAATAAATATATCTAGAATAAAAAGTGCAAATTATAAATGTACAATTTTATATTCATGTTATTCCTTAATTTAATCTATTAAATTCTTTTCACAATCGGAAATAATTTGTTTGGTTATATATAAATAATTTCAGATATATTAGAGATCTTTTTATTTGTGTATATGGTTAAATCTGATCCTGGATATTAAACTCAATACAAAAATGATGGATAAGTATTCTATAAAATTCTATAAAATAATCCAAAAAAATTAGAAATTTGTTCAGAATGTGAAACTCTAAAGGCTTAAAGAAGTCGTCATTGTGATTTTTGTAATAAATGTATCATAGTATATGACCATCATTGTCCATGGATAAATAATTGTATTGGAGCTAAAAATCATTTTTTATTCATGATTTTTATTTGGTTTACTTTCTTTACTATAGGATTTTAATTATTTATTTCTATTATTCTTTTTATAGAAATAGTAGGGAATTTATCTTTAATTGGAATTACATCTTAAAATTAATATTAGTTGAACAAACTTGATATTATTTTTAATTAACTCAATGATTTTAGAAAGTATTTAAATATTTCAAAAGGTGTTAAAATAGAATACATAGTGTTAGAACTATTATTAACTTTAATATTTTTTGTTTTATTAATTGTTATAATATGTACATAGCTTAGGAATATTTATTATAATAGAACTACTTTTGAAAGGTTAAGTAAAAAATATAGAAGATTTAAGTATTATTATTTTAATGAATTTTTTAGTAATTAACAATCAAGTTTGCTGTAAACCAGTTAAGTGGAGAATGATATTAACAATTCAAATTGTCTAAGGAATTGCTGTCAATTGCTATTTAGTAATAAGAATTGTTAAGATTACAATTATGTTTACCATGATAATACAAGCCTTACAACAGGAATAATTTCTTGATTGTTATTTATTATAATAATTTCAAATTTAAAAATTGAAAAATGACAGATAAATTTAAGGCTGAACGAGACAATATTCAAGTTTCTATAAGAATAAAGTAAGAATCGTTTAATTAATAATGTAAGACCCTTATTAGAAGATGGAAGATCATGTATAAAACTGGATTCCAATTTAAAAAATACAATTATTATTGAGGGCAATCAATAATAATAGTAAGATTAGAAATATTTTTATTTTGATTATGTAGCATAGTAAGATTCAAGTTAAGAAGACATATTTAATATAGTAGGAAAATAATAAGCAATTAATTGTCTTGATGGTTATAATGGTTGTGTGTTTGTTTATGGATAAACAGGAAGTGGTAAAACATATACAATGATGGGTACTTAGAAATAACCAGGTTTATTACCAAGAGTGATTGATTTTTTGTTTAATTGTATTTTGGAGGATTAATCGGAAAATGTAGAATATTTAGTTAAATGCAGTTATTTGGAAATCTATAATGAACATATAATAGATCTTTTAAATCCTTAATTAGGAAATTTATAATTAAGAGAAGATTTAAAAAAAGGAGTTTATGTAGAACAATTAAGTGAAGAAGTTTGTACTAATGTAGCTGAATCTTTAGAAGTATTATAAAGAGGAAGTCTAAATAGACATATTTCATCTACTTAAATGAATATTGAATCATCAAGATCACATAGTGTTTTTACTATTTAACTTGAATCAAGAAGACAATCATCTTAAACTTAAGTTATTAATCATAGATTTTCAAGATTTCATTTTGTAGATCTTGCTGGTAGTGAAAGATAAAAGTAATCATAAGTTTAAGGAGAAAGATTGAGAGAAGGTTGCAATATAAATAAAAGTTTACATATTTTAGGAAATGTTATCAATTCTCTAGTTGAAGATAATTAATCATTTGTTCATTATAGAGATTCTAAATTAACATTTCTACTTAAAGACTCTTTAGGTGGTAATTCCAGAACTCATCTTATTGCTAATATATAACAATCCTAATAATTCTATCAAGAAACATTATCAACTCTTATGTTTTCTAAAAGAGTCAAATAAGTTAAGAATAAAGCTAGAATTAATGAAGATGAAAGTGGCAATTTAGAAAGTCTTAAAAATGAAATTAAAAGACTTAAATAAGAACTTGCTAAAAGTGTTACTTAATAATAAAAATGGGAATCACCGAAAAAATTTGAATAAAAATAATAATAATCCTTTATTAATGAATAGTGTATTTATTTCATCTTATTCTTTAGTTTTACAATCCTTAGAATTAGAAAGTTTAATGATTAATGATTAAAAATATATTAAGCTTGAAGAAATATTAAAGTGTTATCTAGAATAATCAACAGAAAGTGAAACTGCTTTGTTTTTAGAAATTGAAAAATATTTAAATGGAATTAAGTAATTAAAAGAAGGATTTTAATTAGGATAACAATTAGAATAATAATTAAAATTTGTTATTAAATTGCAAAATGAATAAATTTAAAAATTAAAATTAAATTAATCACCAGATGACATACAATAATAAATTTAATAATAATTAGCATATGCTTTACAATGCTAAGGTTTAGTTATGAAAACATTTTATGAAAATTTAACTTTAAAAGAGTAGCAAGGAGCTACATAAACAGTATCAAAAGTTTAAGTCTAAGTTGATACTAATCTTAATTTATTAAAAGAAATAGTTGAAACAGTTTAAGTATCTATTATATTTTAATTCATTAGAATTCTCTTAATGAAAGAAGATAATTCCAATAATAACTTGATCTATAATTTAATTCATAATATGTCACCTTAGAAAAATTTAAAGAATTAGAAACCTAATCAGAATACAAAGAAAAGTTATTATCAGAATAGACATAAAAATTAGTCTTAATGGAAGATTAAATCAAAGAGATTGAAAAACAAATATTTCAAAAATTATAGGAAAATGGCATCACTTTTAATGAAAATGATGAAGTTGTTGATGTTAGAGATAAACAAATTTTAGATTTGAAAAACAGAATAAGTGATCTTAATTAAGAACTTAAGAATTAAAATTAAGAATTAGAAGAATTATTAAATAATTCAGAACAGATTATTTAGTAACTTAAGATTGAAAATTAATAAATTTAAACTGAAAAATAAGAAATTCAAAATAATTATGAATAATCTCAAACTAATATTACTGCTTTCTAAGATAATTCTAAATAATTCATATTTGGGCTTGAATAATAAATTATTCAATTAGAAGATAAGAATTAATAATAATCTAATGATTATTAACAATTAAATTAATTAAATCTAGAATTCAAAAAGTAAATTATAAATGAATAAAATACAAATAGTTAATTAGCTTAAAAGTTATCAGAAAATGAAGAAAAACTCTGTGAAATAAAAACAATCATTTTAGATAATGATATAGCTATTTCAGAATTCAAATCATAAATATCTTCTTATGAAAGACAGGTTTTATAATTAAATAATGAATTAAATGAAAAAGAAAATAAAATTCAATAATAATAAAAGTCTATTTAAATTTTAGAATTGGAAAATATCAATCTAAAAAAAGAATGCACCCAATAACAAAATGAATTAAAAGTTGTGTAAGAATAATTGTAATTATCAGTTTCTAAATTAGAAAATTCAGAATAAGAATTGTTTACATAGCTACAATAATTATAAAGAGATAATTAAATTTTATAGAATGAAAATTCTCTTTTATAAAAAGTTAAGTAAGAAATATTAAAGGAAAAGGATATTTTAATTCAAGATTTTAACTAAAAAACTGAAGAACTTTAAAATACTTAATTATAACTTTATTAGATCTAACAAAATTATTAAGAAGAAATGAAAAAATTTTAACAAAATTAATAAATTTAAAATTTTGATTTAGAGAAGAATTATTAAGATTAAATGAAATAATAAAAGAAAGATTTTGAACTGTTAATTTCTTAGTTGAATTCAAAAAAGGATTGTGATTTAGGGAAATTAAATTAAGAAGTATTTTTTAATTTTATAATTTTAAGATTCTCTCATTAAATTGCTTAATAAAAGAATAAGAATAATAATATTCATAAATGAAATCTTAATTAGAATCTTAAATCAGTGTAATTTATTTGCTATATTGAATAGTTATTGAATTAAAAATTACAAAATGAGAGCTAAAAAAGTTCTCAATTAGAAATAATGTTTGAAACATAGAAATGTGAGTTTGAAGAAATTCAAAAAGAACAAATGTCCAGTGTTGACTTATTATAAAAGCAATTAGAAAGTAAGCAGGCTGTAATTCAAGAAACATCGGATCATTATAACCAAGTTCATGAACTATACATTTCTTTGTAAGCTAGGATGGAACAAAAAGACTAAGTTAACTCCGAAATGAAAAGAGATGTGCTATAACAGAAGTCCAAAATAGAGAGCTAGTCAAAAGAAATACAATAATTATAATAAAAAATAATCTCGATAGAGAATGATAATTAGTAAAGCAGAAATACTTTAGAAATATAATAGTAAGGTAAATTGTAAGATATGACTTAAAAATTATAAATTAAGATAAAAACAATAGAATAATTGACTAATGAAAAAACAGCTTTGAATGAAAAAGTTAAAGATATTGAAAGTGAATCCAATAAATTTAAATTAACTATTTGTTAATTAGAATAATAGTTAAATGAATCTTAAAATAAATCAAACTTATTATAATCTTAAATTTAAGGTTTATCTAATACAATTAATGATAAAGAATAATCAATTGAATTTTTATAATAAGAATTAAATAAATAAAATTAGATTCTAGATAAAAGTTCTCAAATTTGGAAAAAAGAAACAGATTAAATGGAAACTGATAATAATATTTTAAAAATCTAAATAAATGACAAGTAAAAAGAAATTCACAAACTTGAATCAAAAATAAGTGTTAATTTAAATGATCTACAATTAAAAGAACAATAAATAGAATAATTAAAATTATAATTAAATTATTTAAATACAAATTTATAGTAATAATTGGAATTAACATCTAAAGATAATTAGCTTTTAAAGAAGGAAATATAATAATTAAATTAACATATTGATTCATAACATGAGGAAATAGATTAGATGAGAGTTGAATTAGATTAAAAATAAGCACAAGTAGATGAAAATAAATCAGCAGTTAAGAAGTTAACTAAATAAATGGAATTAGAAATTAAGCAATATTCTTTACATTTAAAAAAAAATGAAGATTAACACAAAAAAGAAGTTTAAGAATTAGTAGATTAGTTAGATATACATTAAAAGTAATTATAATAAAAGGATCAGATGATTGAATAATTAAGTAAATAAGTAAATGGATTATAATGTGCTTTTGAAACCAAAGAGGATTTAAATCTATAAACTCAAAAGGATATTCAACATCTAAAAGATAAATTAAAATCTGACTAAAACAAATTTACTGTATATTTATTTATTAATATAAATAGAAAATTATTTAAGGACTTGAAAATGCGAATATTTAGTTAAAAAATTAACTGGAAGAATATACACATTAAATTTAAGAAAATGTACATAAATATTAATCAATCTAAAAATAAAATGACTTTTAAAGCACCTAATTTAGTGAATAATAGGAGAAGTATAATCTCTTAAAAGATCAATTTACAAGATTGGAATCCTAGATGAAATAAGAATCATAGATAAGAGAACAGTATAGCCATATTGCAGATAAAGTTACTAAAGAAAATAATGAATTAAAATAAAAGATTGATAAAAAATAATAAGTAAGACTTTTAATTTTATTTAGATTATTGTTTAATTAGAGCAAGCTCTATTATAAAATGAAGAAACATTAAAAAATGTTCATGATAGAGCAAAAGAGTTTTGTAAATAATAAGAAAAAGAGATAAATGATATCAAAGATTAATATCTAAAATTAGAAGCTGAACATAATGCAATATTAGTAATTCTTTATATTAATATCTAGTCTTAAAATCAAGAAAGAGAAGATGAGAATGAATAAATTAAAGATTAAAAAGATCAAGCATTAGTACAAATGCATACATTAGAGGAAGAGAATCTTAAATTAAAGAAGGAATTACAAGAGTAACATGAAAAGCTAACCAAATCAAATAATGAGAGATCTATGCTTTATAAATAAATTGAAGAAATGCAAAAAGATATAGCTTAACTTGGAGGTCATAATAATCCATCTTAAAAAATAAGATACTTAAATACAATAAAATAAGAAAATTCATCTTTGAAATAAGAAAAGTTATATTTATCAGAATAGTTACAGAAAGAGATCGAAGAAAAAAATAAATTATTGTAATAATAATAATAAAATCGAAAAAATACTGATTCAGATAATTAATAGTAGAATATCTCAAAATTAGATATGGTATTTATTTATTTTTAATTTATAGTAAAAATTAATTGTCGAAAATTAGAGATTGAATAATGAAATGACTAAACTTAATTAAATTTTAAATTTAAGTGGAGTCAAAAACAGATTTTCAACTATTAAGGGTAGTGATGGTGATAAGATTATTTAATCTGTATAATTACTTATTTAAGAGTTGATTGTATGATATTTTATATTATCTAGGATTGCAAATAGGAAATTTAATAGAGGAATAAAGATTAAGAAGGAAAAAATCTTAAATATCAAACTATGGAAAAAGATTTACTAGTTATGAAATAGAAATTTTATGCTGTACAAAAAGATAATCCTTAAATATAAACTAAAGCATAGAGTCCTGCAGTATAAAATGATGTTTTAAGAGATAATAATAGAATTAATATTAATTCTGGTAGTGTTTAAAGATAATCTAAACCAAAAGCTTAATAGACTTTCCAATTCTAGTGAATACAATACAAATTAAAAATTAATTAATTTTTTATTTTTCATCCTCATAATCTTGGTTTGTTTTTAAAATAAATTAGTTATCATTTATAATTTCACCATTTAAGAATGCTAAAGGTGAATTTTTAAACATTCCTATATGTCCATTCAATTTTTTCAAATTTCCCTCTAATTAAAATCTAAAATCTGATCTATCAATTCGATTATATCTAACTTTCAATTCATTTTTCAAATAATCAGTTTATTCTGTTTCTAAAAGTTTTTATAAATCATAGTTTGGATCTTGATAATTAATAATTCCTTTACTTGCTTATAAAAACTCATAAATATATAGATACTAAATTAAAAAATATGAGGATATGGATACTTTAAAAGATCTCCTTAATTTATATAGGTAATAATATTTTAAAAACTTCCCAATAATTTAAGTATAATTTATTATAAAAATATTGGTGGAAATAAACTTATCTAATTATTTATAAATTTTTCCAGAAATCCTAAAGGAGTATTCCATTTGTAGCTTATACTTTCACTCTTATTAATATTTAATTTGTCATAATTGTTTAAATTTAAAACAAAAAACTATGTGTCATATCTTTTTTTCATCATTTATGGTGTAATGATTCTAATGAATGGTTTTATTTATGAATATATTTATTTATAATCCAACTAAATATTAGTTTCTTCTATAGTTTCTTGAATAGCAGCAATTAAGGATGAATCGTACCATGTAAATATTTGATGGCAATAATACTTTTAATGATTTTATTAAATTAATGAAGAATCTGCTTAAGCAAATTTATAATCTGTTTCTTCAAGAACTCCACCAGGAAAGGCAAAAGATCCACCAAATGAAATCTCATTGCTCCTTTTTAACATTAGCACTTTAAAATCATCCTGAATCGAAATTAATGTAGCACTTCTTCTACAAATACTCATTTTATTAGAATTATTAATATGTATTATTTATTAAATTTATATATCTTAAAAATCATTCCATATATAATTTTAATCCTACTTATCTCCCTCCATTGAATTGTACAGCAAAAATTTTATGTTATTAGATATTCTGGTCTAATTGAGTACTCCAATAATGTTGTGTTCGAATTCTTTTTTAATATCAGTTATATCAAACTTTGTGATGAGATCCAATTGATAGGATTTATCCAATCTAAGAATAAATGACTTATCTAATTTTTCAATCTAAATATCATCTCCATAATTATCTATCCTAAAACTAAAGCCATACTTTTCAAATTAATTTCTTTGAATATAATTATATTATTACTCTTTATTTCCAGGTTAATTATTTTTGTTCATCTAATTTTTTTCTTTGTCTTAATCATTATTTTAATTACAAAAAACAGTTTCAAATATATTTATTTGAGCATTTGTTTTATCTTAGATCGGTGGGATTTGAGGTATTTGTTAAGTTTAATTTTAATACTGTTAAACATTTTATTAAGTATAATTCTAAACTTATTATTATTATGCATATTGATGATTTTATTATTATTATGGTTTTAATTATAAATTATTAACTTATTATTAGTATTATTATTGTTGTTATTGTTGTTATTATTATTATATTTGTAATTGTTATTATTATTATTATTATTATTATTATATTAGTTATGATTATATTACTTATTACTTTGATTATTATTATTAGTTTATTCCAATTAGAATTTTGCCTGGCTATTGCTAATTTTCTGAATAGATCACCTATGATGCTCTCGGATCAAAAAATGTATTATTATTAGGAAATTAAGGACTTGTAAATGCAATTGGCCGATACGATTGCTTTTCCTAAAAATAGATTTTAAACTAACCACTAATTTGAGTTTATCCTCTTATTTTACATGATCTTTGATAAAGTTATTTTCATTTATTGTCAAGATCTAATCATTTTTCAATAAAATTTTATCATTTATATTTCCACTTTTTCCTAAATGTTAAAATAACTATTGGAATGTTAAGTTCTAAGTTATCTAAATATATTAATCATCAAAATAGATATTCATGAGGTAAATAATTAATGAAAATTTTTTTGATAATAATTCTATTAAAATAATTTAATATAAATAGAATTAGATTTAAATTCATTATTTATATCTGCTAATATAATTAGAAATCAATCTAGAATTTATCATGCTATCCTTTGAAGAAGATCGATCTCTTTGTTTTATCTCTTGATTCATTTGATATAATTGATTTTCTAAATTTTATATAACTATCTTATACTCTGCCACCTACTCTGAAAGTAGTTATGCTTAAGCTTAGACATCATCTTAGTAACTAAAATAAATTTATTGTTTATTGTATACCTCTAATTCAATTATTAAATCTGATTTTAAAGTAAACAGTTTTCATTTTGAAGTTTTTAACTTTCTGATTTAAATTTTTCAAGTTCCATTTTGATTATATGCAATTCTTCTTCTTTTTGTTCAATTTGAGATTCAAAATCTTAAGTTAATTCATTAGTTTAGATAACTTATTTTTCTTATATTTCTTAAAGTTTGATTTAAAAATTAAGTTCCTGTTAAGATAATTATTCAGTTAGTAAATTATTTGAAATTTTGATAGTTTAAATTTGAGAATGAATTTCTTGTAAATATTTTTGATTTCCAATATCATCAGTCAATTTTGCAATCAATTCTTATTATTTAATTGAATAATTATCTTATTTATCCTTATATTCAACAAATTAATTATGTAAGGATTGAAAAGATTATTGTAATTCATTATTAGCAGTAAGAAGTTATTCGACTTGATATTTATACTGTTGAGATTCATTTTATAACTATTATTTTTCTTTTTAACTTTCTATGAATTTAATTTCTAATTATTATAGAAGGCTAATTTCTTTTTCATTACTTTTTGCAGATTCAAGTCTGGCAAGTAAGTCTTTTTTTTCATTGAGTAATTTAGTAATGGTGCCTTATTATTAAGTGAGTAAATTTTGATATTACTCAAACTTCATTTCGTAATAGTATTTATCAGCATATGCTTAAGATAATTTTTCAATTTCACTTTCTTCATTTGTAATAGAATTTGATAATTCTATGGATTTATTATCTGGAAACATATCTTGAAGATTATTAATAGATTGAGTCTTTTCAAAAGTTTATGCGACATATTATATATCAAGTTGCTAGAATGATAATATTTTATTACTACTCTTTTACTATGTTGTTTCGGTTAAAGAGAGTTTTAATTAACATAGAAACTAGTTTTGTCAGCTAACATAATCGTTATATTTTATTAAAATAAATTGTTTAAAAAGAAAAGTAATGTAAAATATAATAATTTTATAAATGGGTTCTCAATGTTCTTAATGTAATTGTGATAAGAGATTAAATGAAATATAAGTAAAACATGAATGAATTAGGAATGTATTTCAATTCCTACTAGTTGTTCAAAAACATAGAAGACATAGTTGATAAAAAATAAAATGGCAATAGTAATATAGAAATATTGGAGAGGTTACATAACTCGACGTAAAGTAGATGATTAAAAAATATTAAATGTTTCTGAAATAGATATAGTAGAGAGTGGAATTACTATAAATAAAGATGATAAACCAAGAGTTGAAAAACCAACTTATATGTATGTAATTTTAATACTTAGATTTCCTGGAGGTGCAACATATACAGGTGAATGGAGAGGAAATTCAAAAGATGGATATGGAATCTAAATTTGGCCAGATGGTGCTAAATATGAAGGAGAATGGAAACATAATAAAGCTCATGGAAGAGGTAAATTTACTCATAATAATGGTGATGTATATGAAGGAGAATGGGAAAATGATATGTCTAATGGATATGGAATATATTAACATGTTGATGGTCCTAAATATGAAGGATAATGGTTTAATGACAAATAACATGGATATGGTATTGAATTATGGCCTGATGGATCTTTATATTAAGGATATTTCTAAAATTCATATAAACATGGAAAAGGTAAATATCTATGGTGTAATGGATAATTATATGAAGGAGATTGGGTATAAAATAAAATATCTGGAAGAGGAATCTTAATATGGAATGATGGTAGAAAATATGAAGGAGATTTTTATTCTGGTAATATGCATGGAAGAGGTAAATATACTTGGCCAGATGGAAGGAAATATGAAGGATAATATTTTAATGATAAAAAGCATGTACATCTTTTTCAATTACTTAAAATAAGGGATTTGGTATTTATGACTGGGGAGATGGAAGAAGATATGAAGGTGAATGGGAAAATGGTAAATAACATGGCAGAGGATTTTTTTCTATGAATAACAAAGGAAAAAATGGTTTATGGCATAAAGGTAAAAGAATATCTTGCGATGAATGATAATTTTAAAAGAAAAATTGATAATTTCTACTATCTAATAAATTATATATTTAATTGATTCTTTATTATAATAAATTCTCATTAATGTATAAAATCGTGAATTTTTTATGTAAGTTTACTTTTTGAAAAATCATCAATATCTTTAGAATTTTATTTCAAACCTTATAATATATTTGCTATCAATCTTATCTTTTCTTTTTCCTTATCCAAATTCTAAAAATAAATATTTATATATTTTTACCTGACCTGAATCTTAAAGTTGATAATTTTAACTATCTGTTTGTTTCTATTAATGAATATAAATTACTGATTGATCCATTACTATTTTTTAATATTGAGCAATAAATTTATCCAGCAGTATATAATTTCTCTTTACCTAGTGGTTTTATAATCTCTTCTTCTACTATCAAAGGTTAATTGATTAAATTAAAGAAATCTTCAACTTCAGGCTGTTCTCTTAAGAATAGTACTCATAGTTAAAATAGAAGCAAGCTAAATTATTAATTAATAATAAATACTTTTTATTCATTTTTATAATAAATAGTTGAACCAGTAATTGATTAATTTATATTTATGTAAAACATGAATTTGAAGTTTAAATTTGAGAATAGAAGTATTACCCAATAGCTAATAATAATTTTGTTGATTCTGATTTTAAAGACTATTGTTTTTGATCATTTTTAAAGATCGATTATATTTTGTCCAATAATTATTCCACTAATTCAATTAAAGAAATAGAGGCTGGTATAGATCTTTGTTTGATTAATGATAATTGTTCAACTTCCATAGAATTTATATCTTCTTTAGTAATTGCAGATGCCTAAACCAAACTAATCAATAATTGATAATTTGATTTCAGCATTTTCTCATTGATTCTTTTCATAATGATTTAATTTGGACCAAATAAAGCTGATAGTACTAATTTATACTTAAAATGTGTATAATGTACATCTTCTAACTCTCCATGTTGAATCAGATACTAATATTACATAAAGTAATTTACCTTTAACAGGATAATATTCATCATCATATGGATTTTTTTCTTCTTTTGCTGCTACTCCTAATGGATCAAAATCAATCAAAGGAGTTATTTAATCAATTAATTAGAGATCGAATGAACGAGCATGAAGATTAGATATTATATAATTTATTGTTAATTGTTAAATTTCTAAAATTTCAGCATATTAATTAATATTATCTAAATTTATTTTATTTTATTCGTTTTAAGTCTAAAAATACCCTTCAAAAATCTACTCTACTTGCATTTCCTATTTATATTATTGACTCATCTTACCTTAAATATTTCTATATTGAGATTGCAAATGCTAGTAAAATACATTATAACAATTATTAATAAGCTTTTGATTCTTTTCGTCTTCCATTCCTTATTCTCCTTTTTCATAATATATAGTCAATTCAATTGTAAGTTCTTGAGCTTTCATATACTAGATATCAGAGTCTGTATTTGTTATAGCTTCTTGAATAAGTGTATCTATTTTTTTCTAATCCATCAATTTATTTCTGAATAATTTATAGAATATTTCGATTAGAAAAAGTCCTAGAAATTAAATTTTGATTACTAATTTAAAAAATAGTTTTAACAAATTGTTAAGCTTATGTAATCATTTATCTTTAGGTTTAGTCTATATTATTGTTATGTAATTTGCAGTCATTAATAATCTATCTATTAAGAAAATAAAAAAGCTGCACTGTTATTTAATGACTCTTTTCAAATATTAACAGATTTTATTACCTAATATTACCTTATCATATTCTTATAAATAGATTAAAACTTTAATTTTATTCTAAAACCATATAACTTTAATTAATTTTGCTTTAAAGATGTTCATTTTTCATTTTGACAAGAATACAAAAGTTTTCAAATTAATTTATCTCATTATGATTCAATATTAAGAAACCAAATTTTATTGCATTATTTTAAATAAATTATATTTAAATGTTTACAAATAAAGATAACTTTAAAATTTATCAAAAAATACAAGAAGTGAGAAAAATGTACTCTTAATTTAAACAAAGTGTTGTTATTTAACTTGAAAAACTTGAAAATTAAATTGAAACAATTATTTATGAACTTTCTCAAAGAGATGTACTTGATTAAATGTATGATAAAACAATTGAAAATGATAATTCTGTTGTAAGTGACGAATTAGTATAAGAAGTAGTTTAAGTTTGGAATAAAATATGTTATCAGAAAAATGATGAATATTTTCCAAAGTTTAATGATCAATTAGTGATAAAAATTTAAAAAACATTAAAATTCTGGGAATAATAAATATAAGATACATTGTAAATGGATTTAGGCATCATTCCAAGATATCCAGAATAGTATTATAAATTTGATGCTAATGCAAAGTTTCCAAGCATATAAATTATTGAAGAAGCTATTATAGAGTAAACTTAAAGTTAAACTCACTATTGTTTTGCACTTGTTGATGAAAGATTGAGTTAATTAGAACCTAGTTCAATCAAATTCAAATTTCCCAAATTCTGTGGAGATATTGGAGTTGGAATTGGTGATTTATAAATTCTTAAAACAAAAAATTTTAGACCTCAGTTGAATTAGATTAATAATGGAGCTTTTGTTTGCTTTTAAGACTCATGTAAAATTTTACATCACAATAGACACAATAAATACAGAGTAAGATGATTTAAATTGGAAGACTAAAGGTTTTAGATTTGACTAGAACGATATTATTGAAGTATCTTATGAACCTAATATTAAAAGGGTAACTTGGAAGAAAGCTAAAGTAACTTATTAGATTAAATCATAGAATCAAAACGAAGGATATTAAATGACCTTATAAAATGATAAAAGAGAATTGCATTTTTGTGTTATTGTTAAAACCCAAGGAGCTAAAGTAGAAATAGCCAAAGAATGAGTATGTTTCTCATTTAAATTATTTTTAGATAATAAGTTATTTATGTTTCTTATTATGCTTAAATCGTAATCTTATCTTTATACATATTTTACACATATTATTTAAGGACAGACAAATTCAAATTCTTTTCGATCAAAAATTCATAATTTTTTATGTTAATGACTTAATTTTTTAAAAAACAATTTTTGCTATTTTATTTATGAGTTAAATTAAATAAATTTTATTTAGTTTTTTTTAAGCATAATTAATTATAATGAGATCATAAAGTCCTTTACTATCCCCTTAAAATTATAAGCAAACTACTAAATTATTAACTCCTTCATAGAATAGACATGTATCACAATTATCAACTGGATAAATAAAATCTAATACCCCTTAGACTGATAGTAAACTAAAAAAAAAGGAATTCTAGCTTTTAATTCCATAATAGGTTTCAGAAAAACTTAAATTATTTCAAACTGCTAATAACTATTATCGCCCTAATAGTATAACGAAAGTTAAGCCCTCTGAAAGTCCTACAAGAATTTTTTTTAAAACAGGATATGAATAATAAGAAGAAATAAAGAAGTTGAATTCAGAAAATCAAAATTTAAAAGAGATTATTGGAAAATAACAAGAATAATTGAAATAGTTTTTGGAATTAGAAAATATTATTGAATTAAATAAATAGCTTTAGGAAAAAATAGAAATTTTAGAAAAAGATAATTGCTTANATGAAAGATTGAGTTAATTAGAACCTAGTTCAATCAAATTCAAATTTCCCAAATTCTGTGGAGATATTGGAGTTGGAATTGGTGATTTATAAATTCTTAAAACAAAAAATTTTAGACCTCAGTTGAATTAGATTAATAATGGAGCTTTTGTTTGCTTTTAAGACTCATGTAAAATTTTACATCACAATAGACACAATAAATACAGAGTAAGATGATTTAAATTGGAAGACTAAAGGTTTTAGATTTGACTAGAACGATATTATTGAAGTATCTTATGAACCTAATATTAAAAGGGTAACTTGGAAGAAAGCTAAAGTAACTTATTAGATTAAATCATAGAATCAAAACGAAGGATATTAAATGACCTTATAAAATGATAAAAGAGAATTGCATTTTTGTGTTATTGTTAAAACCCAAGGAGCTAAAGTAGAAATAGCCAAAGAATGAGTATGTTTCTCATTTAAATTATTTTTAGATAATAAGTTATTTATGTTTCTTATTATGCTTAAATCGTAATCTTATCTTTATACATATTTTACACATATTATTTAAGGACAGACAAATTCAAATTCTTTTCGATCAAAAATTCATAATTTTTTATGTTAATGACTTAATTTTTTAAAAAACAATTTTTGCTATTTTATTTATGAGTTAAATTAAATAAATTTTATTTAGTTTTTTTTAAGCATAATTAATTATAATGAGATCATAAAGTCCTTTACTATCCCCTTAAAATTATAAGCAAACTACTAAATTATTAACTCCTTCATAGAATAGACATGTATCACAATTATCAACTGGATAAATAAAATCTAATACCCCTTAGACTGATAGTAAACTAAAAAAAAAGGAATTCTAGCTTTTAATTCCATAATAGGTTTCAGAAAAACTTAAATTATTTCAAACTGCTAATAACTATTATCGCCCTAATAGTATAACGAAAGTTAAGCCCTCTGAAAGTCCTACAAGAATTTTTTTTAAAACAGGATATGAATAATAAGAAGAAATAAAGAAGTTGAATTCAGAAAATCAAAATTTAAAAGAGATTATTGGAAAATAACAAGAATAATTGAAATAGTTTTTGGAATTAGAAAATATTATTGAATTAAATAAATAGCTTTAGGAAAAAATAGAAATTTTAGAAAAAGATAATTGCTTACTTAAGTAAAAAGTTGAAGGGAATAACAAAAATGAGTGACTTCGTTAAATTAGATTTAAAATTTTTAAATTATGTAACTTTAATAAAAACAAATTGATATATCTTATGAGTCTTTTTAGTTTATGTCGACTTAAAAATAATATCAAATATTCAACCAAAATAATTATTAAACCATTCAGATTTATTTCACTAAAATTTATACTGGTTTATCACTTACTTAAGAGATAGTTGCCTATATTGTTTAAATAACTTATAAAAAAGTATTATTTTTGCCTTACAATTAATCTATCTCAATCTGTTTTAAATTAAGAATTTCTTTTAGCCGTTTGTTTTCTTCTTCTTATATTACTTTTTATTAAGTTTCATTTTGTAAATCATTTTAACATTTAGAAAATTAATCTTTTAGACCAGCTAACAAATTCTCTTTTTCTAATAGTTATTTTTCTAATTGATTAATCTTTTCCTATTAGGTTTAAAAATTAGGGCTTTCTTATTATTAATTATTTTTTGGTATTTTTTTTATCAAATGGCTGAAAATTTCAAAACTTTTATTATTCTGATTTCTATTTTGACAGTTGAGTTTTTCATGTTCATTTATTTTTAAAAATTTTTCATAGAAAGATCTTTTTGAATTCTCTTGTTACTTTTATTGATTTATAGTACTACTTGAAGTAGTCTAATCAATTTATTCTATTTTTAAGTCACTAATGTTTGTTTTTAATTTTATCGTATTAACTTTAATAGAATTTGTATTACATATATTTTTTTTAAGTCTATTCTTGCGATCTTCTTAATTATTATCATTTCTAAAATTATTTTATTATATTTTACATGTCTATCCCAGTGTTTTGTGTAACTTCTATTTGAATATTCATTTTTTCCTATTTTTAGTTTTAGATCAATTTTTATATTTTATTACACCCTACTGGTGAAGGGAAAATTTTATTTGAATCAATTGAAATTGAAGTTCTTGTAGTTTATATATTGTTATTAAACATCTGTTGGATTAGGTGATATTAAAAATTTTTTTTTTAAGCCATTTTATTATTTATATATATTATTGATTAAGGTAATGTAGATTAGTTTTAAATTCCAATATAAAATAATAAAATTAAATAAATTAAAATATATAAGCACAATGAGTTTATATTAATTAAGTAATTATATTTGGAAATTTAAATAAAAATCAATCATTTTTAGAGGTTGATTTTCTTTCTCAATTAACCTTTATTAATTATATTAAATGGAATATTTAAGCAATCTTCACAAGAACATAAATCTCCACAGAGTTATCCTCTTTTGAAGCATTCACAATATTTTTTTTAACATCCTGTTGCTTTACATTTACATCCATAACTGATTTATAAAGATAATAATTCATTTACTGGTACATTTTTATCTCTGTGGCATTTTTTAAAAACATGATTGATTGCAAAGTTTCTATCTTCTGAAAACTATTCACAATTCTTGCAATCTTTACATTAACATTCATCAATGCACATTCTGCCACTATGAAAGCAAGCACAATATCTTTTAAGACAACTACTTTAAGAACAATTACAAGGCTAAAAATCTGATTCTTTAGAATTTTGAGCCATTTCTTTAATTTTAATCTAATTTTTGAGCAAAGGAGGTCGTTATTATTTTTTAATTTAATCTCTACGAATTTACTTTGTCTAATTTTAAATTATTGGTTATGGTAATTCTTTATCATCTTCAATTTTGATAGGGATTTCATTTTNTTATTAAGTTTCATTTTGTAAATCATTTTAACATTTAGAAAATTAATCTTTTAGACCAGCTAACAAATTCTCTTTTTCTAATAGTTATTTTTCTAATTGATTAATCTTTTCCTATTAGGTTTAAAAATTAGGGCTTTCTTATTATTAATTATTTTTTGGTATTTTTTTTATCAAATGGCTGAAAATTTCAAAACTTTTATTATTCTGATTTCTATTTTGACAGTTGAGTTTTTCATGTTCATTTATTTTTAAAAATTTTTCATAGAAAGATCTTTTTGAATTCTCTTGTTACTTTTATTGATTTATAGTACTACTTGAAGTAGTCTAATCAATTTATTCTATTTTTAAGTCACTAATGTTTGTTTTTAATTTTATCGTATTAACTTTAATAGAATTTGTATTACATATATTTTTTTTAAGTCTATTCTTGCGATCTTCTTAATTATTATCATTTCTAAAATTATTTTATTATATTTTACATGTCTATCCCAGTGTTTTGTGTAACTTCTATTTGAATATTCATTTTTTCCTATTTTTAGTTTTAGATCAATTTTTATATTTTATTACACCCTACTGGTGAAGGGAAAATTTTATTTGAATCAATTGAAATTGAAGTTCTTGTAGTTTATATATTGTTATTAAACATCTGTTGGATTAGGTGATATTAAAAATTTTTTTTTTAAGCCATTTTATTATTTATATATATTATTGATTAAGGTAATGTAGATTAGTTTTAAATTCCAATATAAAATAATAAAATTAAATAAATTAAAATATATAAGCACAATGAGTTTATATTAATTAAGTAATTATATTTGGAAATTTAAATAAAAATCAATCATTTTTAGAGGTTGATTTTCTTTCTCAATTAACCTTTATTAATTATATTAAATGGAATATTTAAGCAATCTTCACAAGAACATAAATCTCCACAGAGTTATCCTCTTTTGAAGCATTCACAATATTTTTTTTAACATCCTGTTGCTTTACATTTACATCCATAACTGATTTATAAAGATAATAATTCATTTACTGGTACATTTTTATCTCTGTGGCATTTTTTAAAAACATGATTGATTGCAAAGTTTCTATCTTCTGAAAACTATTCACAATTCTTGCAATCTTTACATTAACATTCATCAATGCACATTCTGCCACTATGAAAGCAAGCACAATATCTTTTAAGACAACTACTTTAAGAACAATTACAAGGCTAAAAATCTGATTCTTTAGAATTTTGAGCCATTTCTTTAATTTTAATCTAATTTTTGAGCAAAGGAGGTCGTTATTATTTTTTAATTTAATCTCTACGAATTTACTTTGTCTAATTTTAAATTATTGGTTATGGTAATTCTTTATCATCTTCAATTTTGATAGGGATTTCATTTTATAATGCTTATGGTTTTTGTATAATATTAGTAACATGAGAGAGATAAGAAAAAAATGGATCATCAGGCATAACTGGATGACAAACAAACCAAGAATCTTTATGTTCAATTCTATTTAGTTATGGAATATTTGGCAAAGGAAAACTATTTAAATTTAGTATATTACGTATTAGGTTATATATAGAAGACAGGATAGTATTAAGTGGTATTTTATTAAGGAGGAGGTGGCTAATTTGTTGGTTATTATTGCTATGAATGTTGGGGTAAATTATCTTAAGGAGAAGATTGTGAATGCATAAAGTAAATATTAATTGTTATTGTGATACTTAAATTAATAGATATATAAAGAGTTTAAGAAGAATAAATCAAAATTTAATTCGATATATGTATTTTAATAAAATATTCCATATCAATCTCTGTCGAATAATCTGTCTAAAAAGCTCTTTGGTTTCTATTATTATTGTGGCTATGTTTATTTAGGTTATGGTTATTAACCCTAAGGTTTAGTCTAAAATAATATAAGATAATTGATACTTATGCTTAAGGAGGTAATCTTGGTGAAACAGTTTAAGCTAATGGTAATGATCCTTGGGCATAAACAGGTGGACGAACAGTTTAGACTGGGATTGATTAAACCATAGGTTATTAAACAACAGGTTATTATACAACAGAGACAGGTTGTTAGACAACTTGTACTGGTTGTTAAACGACCTAAACTGGTTGTTAAACGACTTAAACAGGTTATTAGACAACTTAGACAGGTTATTAAACAACTGGTTAAGCTACAACTTATTAGACTTGTTAGACTTATTAATGAACAACTTATCTTTCAACTGGATAATATTCTACTCTTTCTTAATATCTATCAACTGGTACATATTCTAAATATAATGATATATATCTAATACCTGTATATTTTTCTTAGAATACTTATGGAACATATTCTGTTTAGTATTCCACTGCATAATAATCAGTTACATATTTTTCTCTTGGAACTTAAATTCTTTGTCTGACTTCTTCATATTCCAAAACAGTTTTTTCATATGGTACATACTCGATTCTGCTTTCTCCTTTGATTGTTGGTTAAGCTGCAACAACTGGTTAAGCAACAACAGATTATGTAACAACAGGTTGTTAAACAACAGGTTGTGTATATACTGGTTGTTAAACAACTGGTTGAGTATAAACAGGTTATTAAACAACAGGTTGTGGTGCATATACTGGTTATGCTACAACTTATGGTTAATAAAGAGGTTGAGAATATCTCAATGGTGAAGATGTGAGAGGTGGACCATAACTAACTGGAGCTGGAGCATATTATGGAGCAAATCCAGGTTAGAATTATTAAGGTTAGTATGGGGCACCTTATTATGGAACTTATGGTGGATGATGTGATTAGGGAACGTTGCTCATTATTATGATAAATAAATTTATTTTCAGATTAAAAAAAGATATAATTTTATGAATAATAAAAATAGCGTCACTTTTTATTTAATTAATAAATTATATCAATCAAACAGATATCATTTCTTTTATATATTCTCCATACTTATTTTTCTATCCCTTAACTAATTCCACTTTTAATATGAAATCACTTATCTTTATTTCAGAATTATTCTTCAATTATATTTAATTTGATTCCTTCTTTTTCTCTGATTATTCAACTGTTGATAAACTCACCCAAGTACCATTTGCTGATTCTCGATCTTAAAATCCATCTGATATCACCCATTATTAAAGTCTAACAAATTTATATCTAAACATATTTACTATTCTGAATATTTTATTCTACATTATTTTCTAGATATCGTGTTTGAATTTATTTTTATTGCATTCTCTGCCCCTCTACCTATATAGAATTCTTCAGTGTCTTAATTCTATTATTTCCCTATTAAAATATTTTGTTATTTATTTTATTCCACTCCTTAACCTGAAAATTTTATTCCCAAAATTGCTACATTATATTCTTTTAACTTCTAATATAATTCTTTAATTGTCAATGTGTTCACTTCCTCTTCTTATTAATTAAACTCCTATTACTTCTGTTTGTCACTAAAATGAATTTCATGCTTCTATTAAAATTTCAAACATGATAACATCTTTAATGTTCTCTAAAATTCTTAATCTATTTCTTTTGCATTCTATTTGTAAGTCTCATTCAACACTATACTAAAATACGTATCACTGCCTATGCTAAATTTATTATCATAAGCTAACAAATATGGTTCCTATCTAAATACTCTCATATAAGTTCCTTACATACTTCCAAGATCCTATATATATACATTTTTTGGTTCTCTTTTAATAATTTAAAAATTTACTCCAAAAATTAACTTATTTTATGCTTAATTTATGAAGGCAAATTTATGTGTTTAAGAACCTACTTATATTTTTATTCTAAAATTTAATCCTTCCGAAAGTAATCTTTGCAAACTATTTTACAATGAATTCTTGAAATTACTCGATCTTCTGGTAATACTAATCAAAATCTTATTTCAATTCTACTTATATCATTAGGGATCAGATCTTAATTTTAGTTTCGATGAGATCTTCCTATTAAAATATCTTTTGAGTTCGTATTTTTTAGCGAGCCAATCAGTCTATAAAAATCCTTATTATAAATTACCCAAATTCGTTAATATAATATTGATTGTTGACATTCATGTTTCTTAAAGAGGTAACTTTAATATGTGGTTAACACTAATCTAAGTGATCATTTTATATAGGCTCTGTCTGCTTTTAAAGATATTTTTGAAGATTTTAATATTTTTCCCTACACTTCATTCAATATTTTACCTAGGTGAAGGTCTATCCCTTCTTTAAGGTTATCTTAAGCCTCTTAAAATATCATCCTCTTCACCAAAAGAATCTCCTCTATTTAATCCCGCATCTAAATAAAAATATTACTCTAATCCTAATGCATAAAACTATAATCCAATTCTATTCAGGTGAAAATCGAAATCGTTCAAATTTTAATTGTTGTTTGTATTATCATTATTCATTTTTATAATATTGAAAAAAAAAATATTGAATATTATTGATAATTTTATTTCTCTAAGATTTTCTAACTAAAAATTAGATTGAAAATTATTACACAATTTTATAATCAAAACATTATCACTTCAACATTTTGATCCTTTATTACTTAAAAGAAGTCCTAAATTCAAGTATATATATTCCATTTCCCTCCAAATATTTTCGTCTCTTTGAATTAAACATTTTAAAATAATCTTTAAAATATTTCTAAATTATCATCTCTTAAACAAATCTAAACTTGTTTTTTGTTTCTGCTTTTTCTAAAATGCATATTAATTCTATTCTTGAAACCCACTATTTCCTATTTCCTAAATTCCATATATCATTCATAATTTAAGAAGTTCTCATTTAAATTATCAAGCTTATTTTTGAACAAGCATTTTTAAATTACTAATTATAATACTAAAATATATATAAATATTTAGAAAAAAATTTCATTTCCTTGCATTTTAAAAAAAATTTACTTTAAATTTGATCTAAAATAATAAATTTAGCTTCTAAAATATTAAAACTATATTTCCATTGATACCAAATTTATATTTTTTACCAATAAAAATATTTTATGTTAAATTTTAAAATAATAAATGCTTAATCCATACTATTTTTATAATTCAAAATATTTTTAGAATTGTTTTTGAAATAAGAAATAAATTCTACTACAAATTCAATCTTTTTTTTTCCTTCATTTATTAATTATACAGAGATAAATTGAGAATGAATAATTTTTTATTAGCCATTATTTTTATTAATTAAGGATTTAAGTATTGGATTTAAACTTGATTTAACTTTTTTTAATTACATAAAGCAAATAATTTAAATGAAAGATGGCTATGTTGTTTTTGATGAACAAAAAGTTGAATAAAAATTAAGTAAGATTATTATAAATAAAGAATCTGTATCATGAATCATTAAAAGCTTCTCTATTTTCAGGATTATGTATTTCTAAAAACCATACTTAAATGAATACGGATAGGCAGTACGGTCTATTGTTATGGCTAATGAGATTTATATTCTGTCTTTAATATCTCGTTATGGCAATAAAAGTTTAGTGGAATTCAAACCTAAAAAGCAGACAAAATGTTCATTTAATTTTTAGTTTACATTTTAAATAGTTTTAAAATCTAATTATAATTTTTTTTCCTCCAAAGATCGAGTGACACTAATTAAAATTTATAAATTTAATATTTTTAGAAAGTTAAATTTTAAATTACTCATAGATAAATTTTATAAATTTTGCAGTAAGGAATATAAGTTAAATTATTTTCCTTTCCCCAAGTATCAGGTATTAAAAATGGATTAAATTGATTTGTAAACATGTATATCAACCTTTGAAAACTAAAAAAGGATTACCATAAATGGATTAGCACTATATATTAACTAGATCAAAATTAAAAGTAACTATTTTAAAAAGCTTTTAATATGAGCATCGATAAATAATTATGCTAAATATAAAGTTAGAATTTTAAGAAAATTTTAGATTTATGATTAATTCAAAAAGTTGAATTTTTTTTATATTTTTGATCTTGATAAGATGAATATAAATTTAACAATCAATATTAAAGAATTAACCTTATTTTAGCTAGCATCATGATCTTAACTTTCAAAAAGCCAAGTCATGTACTTATTGATTATTGGAATATTAACTATGAAAAGTAAAACTTGGAGTAAACAATAAAACCCATTGCAAGTATTTTCAAATTTTCATTAAGACTCTTGAAAAAAGAAAAAAATTAAGAAATAGATGGGTTCTAAAAAGAAAAAGTTATTCATTTTTTTTGTCAATAACTCCTAGAATGGGAAATAACATTTTTCGAGGATAAATATTTAAGAATTTCAAAAATTTCATTGATCTAATCTTAATTTTCCCCAATCGAACAGAAAAATTAAGAGCTTTATAATAAAAAGGCATTTTGATTTAAGAAAAAAATTTAATTATTAATCGTTAAATTTAATAAATATAAGTGATTAACTTAATATGTAAATCAAATATAAAATTAATTAAATATATTAGTTACTAATCGATATATAATATAAATTTAGATTGCTAACCATTTCTGATCTTTTCTTTAATTTAGTATCCTTTAACATTAAGAAACTAAGCTTAATAAAAAACACTTTTTTAAAAATTTAATAGATTTTTATGAATAAATGGAAATAATTTTGAAATTTCATGATTAAATTTATCATTTATAATTATTGGGGGTTACTAACAAATTATCTAAATCTAGATCTTTCTTGTATTTTTTAAATGCACATGAGGTATATCCAAAAATAGAACTTGATGATTTAGTAAAATCTTTTGTTGCATCTGCAAAATCAATATTAATATCTAAATTAAGATCTTCTCCTTAAAGATTTTTTTAAGAATTTGCCTCTAATTATAAAAATTTAATTAAAACTTATGTCTTATTTCAATTTTTCTAAAAATTAATCAAAATTTGAATAATCAATATTAAGTATTGGTTTTATCAAAATAATAGGGGTGAAACTAGTCTTGATGTGAATATTCTGATAATTTTAATTTGATTTTTCAAAAGCCTATTTTAATGAAATTTAANTAAGATGAATATAAATTTAACAATCAATATTAAAGAATTAACCTTATTTTAGCTAGCATCATGATCTTAACTTTCAAAAAGCCAAGTCATGTACTTATTGATTATTGGAATATTAACTATGAAAAGTAAAACTTGGAGTAAACAATAAAACCCATTGCAAGTATTTTCAAATTTTCATTAAGACTCTTGAAAAAAGAAAAAAATTAAGAAATAGATGGGTTCTAAAAAGAAAAAGTTATTCATTTTTTTTGTCAATAACTCCTAGAATGGGAAATAACATTTTTCGAGGATAAATATTTAAGAATTTCAAAAATTTCATTGATCTAATCTTAATTTTCCCCAATCGAACAGAAAAATTAAGAGCTTTATAATAAAAAGGCATTTTGATTTAAGAAAAAAATTTAATTATTAATCGTTAAATTTAATAAATATAAGTGATTAACTTAATATGTAAATCAAATATAAAATTAATTAAATATATTAGTTACTAATCGATATATAATATAAATTTAGATTGCTAACCATTTCTGATCTTTTCTTTAATTTAGTATCCTTTAACATTAAGAAACTAAGCTTAATAAAAAACACTTTTTTAAAAATTTAATAGATTTTTATGAATAAATGGAAATAATTTTGAAATTTCATGATTAAATTTATCATTTATAATTATTGGGGGTTACTAACAAATTATCTAAATCTAGATCTTTCTTGTATTTTTTAAATGCACATGAGGTATATCCAAAAATAGAACTTGATGATTTAGTAAAATCTTTTGTTGCATCTGCAAAATCAATATTAATATCTAAATTAAGATCTTCTCCTTAAAGATTTTTTTAAGAATTTGCCTCTAATTATAAAAATTTAATTAAAACTTATGTCTTATTTCAATTTTTCTAAAAATTAATCAAAATTTGAATAATCAATATTAAGTATTGGTTTTATCAAAATAATAGGGGTGAAACTAGTCTTGATGTGAATATTCTGATAATTTTAATTTGATTTTTCAAAAGCCTATTTTAATGAAATTTAAGCAATTTTTTTATTTGAATTTATATTCTAATATGATTTTTATTCTGGAGGAGATTCTTAAATTTAATTTAATGAAGATTCCTTTAATAAGTAGATTGTATACATCATCATCAATAGAAAATTAAAATCTATCATAAATTATTTTAAAGATTGGACCCTTTTTAGTCCTAATAATAGTGTCAAGATCATCTTCATCATTAAATTTCTAGTATATGAAAGAAATGATTACAATTTTTTTTCTTGAACTTTATCTAATAGATCTTTTGATTGGCATTTGTATACTATTGTCATTAATTTTATAAAAACTAGAATATGAATCATCTTCTTCATCATCATCATCATCTTCAACAATACTTTTTCTTTTTTTAAGATTTAATTTTCTTGATTTTAATTTATTTTCTCTTTATTTAGTATAAAGTCCGCTAAATATATTTATTGAGAGAATACTTAAAATCCATAATTTTCTCTATCAATTATTTGAATTTTTCTTCATTGAATTGAATAATTTATGATTTTTATTTAGATTAAGCAAATTCAAGTATAGAATCTTATAATCCTTTGCATGCTAAACATAATCTTTTCATATGATCATCTTTTAGTTCAAATGGGTTTTTTTCAGCAAGTATGAAGATCTTGGACAAAACACCAGGCTTTATGTCCTTGATCTATTGGGTACACTTTTCTTTGCTAAATATTTATTTACGTAGATTACTGTTTTTATCTCCAATCATTTTATTTATACGTCTTAAACTTCTTCTTAAGGTTGAATAAAAATGATTTTTAATTGCATTATCTGTTCTACCTGGAAGTAATTTTGCAATCTCTGCCTTAAAATCTTTAAATCTGTTAATAATACCCATTTATTTCCATGTTCTCTATGTGCTAAAAATATTATCTTTTCTTCATTTTCACTCCAAGGATCTTTATTAATTGTTGGATCCAAATGATTATGATATCTCTCTCTACATTATTTACCAGATCGACCAAATAACCCATAAATTTCTTTCATTTTTTCAGCTACTGTTGTCCATTTCTTTATCCCATATTACTTTACTAAGTGAAGAATGGCTATATCTTCCTATTCATTTAATTTATTGATATCATAATACTTTTTAATTCCAAGCTTTTCTATCAGTCATATTTAAATATTAATAAATACTGTTTCGACATATTATAATCACATAGAAGTTGTATTCTTGATTAACCTACCCCCAGTTTATTTCTTAAATCCATAGCGTTCACTAATATTATATATTTACTCATATATACAGCATTTTTGTCCATTATCCATGTACTTTTTCTGGTAATTCTATTTTTTATAAAGGAACTGGCCAAGCTAAATTAGGTTAAGCTAATCATTTAATTATATTGTTTACACAATTTCCCATATTTTTATTGTTATTGTAATAAATAATCGATTTCTCTATCAATTCTTTATTCATCATATTCTTCTGGTTTTTATTTCAATGATTATCTTTTTTCTATTTCAATTTATGCGAATATTCCTCTTTAATATGCACTATCTCTGCTCTAAGTCTTTACAAATGATGGTCCAGAAATGTTTTTCTGAACCATATTAAAATCATAAAAGTCCTTACTACAAACTGGCTATACAGGTTTACTTATTTATGGACTCTTTGGAAATTCAATTGGATTCGAAGCTGTAATATAAAGAGATTAATATACGCCTGGACCTGGAGTTTTTGTCTTGTTTTATTGAATTTTCTAAATACTGTTTTATAATAATAATCTCTATGAGGTCCTAAAAATCCACTATTCATTTATGATTATGGTTTTATATGCTTTGTTATTTCTCGAAACTGTTTGATAAAGCCTTAATCAGCTTGTAAATTTAATTTAAAATTCTTTAGTGGTTCTCGTTTTGCGAATCTTCTATCATCTGCTGTTACGGCTCTAGGATTAAGACCTAAAATTGATGTTGTTGAAAACTATTAACAATAAAATTAATTTTACTTATAGCCTTTTAGACCCTGATGTCTAAAGTACTATTTATTAACCTTTAAGAAAGTGTAATTTTTTATCTTTTCCTACTAATTTTCCTGTAGAATCTCTTTCTTATAAAAATGGTTTAAAGTTTTAATTATTTAATAGATCTTCCTTGCTAGTAAATGATTAAGTTTCAAATTCAAATTCTTGAGAACTTGGTGCTTTTGAACTTTAGGCTTCAATTACAAATTCTATAGGATTAGATTCATTGTTCATTTTTTACATATTTTAATTTGAGTTATTATCAAAATAATATAATTGTGTATTGTATATATTTATATTAAAATCATTAATTATTTAAACCATGGAATTATTTTTTTATTTTTTTAATTCTCAATCTCGAAGATAAAAATAGATCATATTAGTAACTTTATATATAATATTTTTATTTATTAAAATCTCCAGAGCTTTGAATGATGAAAAGTAAAACCACCCTAAACTTATAGGATCTAGATTTGATTTCTAAAGTGCTGCAGAGAGAGGTTTGTCTCAAAAAGAACACATTACAAAATTAATTAATCCAATTGAACCTGATATTGCATTACCTTAATTTATTCTTCCTAATCATAATAATAAATAAAATCTATCAGTTTAACTAACTAGAAAAATAAATTCTGAAAGTCATTCACCTGATCAATAATCAAAAGTTCTAGATGAGTTTTAGATGACGAAATTAATATTTCCTTAATAAGATATTAAAATATAAGCAACACAAGATAACTAATTAAATATAAATAAACCTATTCAGTTTTAAGAACTAAGTGACGAAAATCTTGGATTTTATCACAACTTTCTTCATGAATAATCAACTGAATAATATATTGAATAAAAATAAATCTTGCGTTAAAATACTTACCAATAGAATTAATTTTACCTTAATTAATCCCCAAGAAAGCGACAGTTCTCTTTTTAAATAAATTAAAATTTTAAAAGTTATTTAGATGTTACAAATGAAAGAGACAATTCATTTGAAGTTGATGAAGACATCTCTAATATACTCAAAAACAATAATTCACAGTCTAAAGACATTAAATAAGTTGAAGATTAACTCATTTAAAATATTGATCCATAAATGAAATAAACCATTATGAAACTAAAAACCTAAGAAAAAATACATTTTAAAGTGAAAAAAATTAAAGTAGGATTCTTATTAGTTCGTGCAATTATTAAAATGATAATATTAGTTAGGTAATATAATTTAATTTATAAATTTTAGACCATTAAAATAATAATGGATTCAAAAGTAAAAAATATTTAGTTAGTTATTTAAATTATTTAAATTCAAGGATAAATTAATCCAAAATAAAATAAAACAATGGACTCAAATATCCTTGACTAAAGTGTTTTCTGTTTTAAGATATTAAACTTTGAAATAATGGAATTTTATAGTATGATTTATTGACTATGAATTTAGGAATGCAACCTCGAAGATTATTAAAAAGATTTAGCAATAACAAATTTTTTGAATTTATGCTCTCATCTAATCTCTAATCTTGAAATAACCACACAACCAGCCTCCTTTTTAACAGAACTTGGATATTAATCATATTTAGAATAATTCGTTGAATATAGATAAACCTATAACGTATTTGTTTCTAAAAGAACTAATTATTTATCAAATAAATACTCTAATATAACTATGAAAGAAAAGGCAATGATTGCTACAGAGTGTGTGATCATGAATAATTTTATACCAAATTTAGTCTTACTTACTGAAAACAAAAAATTTTTTAATTCAGATGATCAAAATATTTAATTTTTGATTCGTGGATTCATAACTATACTTTAACAATTATTCATTATGACTTTTTAAGATATTCCTGAAGTCTAAAGATTGAATTCTTAATTATAATATTAATAGATGCAAATTGGTAGAAATAAATAGGGCATGATTTTGGTTCCCATTAAAACTGATATGGAAGAATTTTATAAAGGAACTTTCAAGATTGATTAGTTTAAATTGATATTCGAAAGAAAATTTTGGTTCTAAAATTTATTAAAAAAATTTAAAAAAGTAGTGTAAAATATTTACCAAAATAAAATTTAAGATTTATGATTATATTTCAAATACTTTATAATAAATTACTATAAATATATATATCAAACTAAAAGTAATGATTTTGCATAAATGAGCTTTATTTATTAGAATGTTAATTTTAACTAGTATCAATTTTTAGTCTGATTAATATTCATTTTAATGATTAGTTTAAGGAAATGTTATTCCTAATAGATCTAGTATTGATAAAACTAAGAATCAAAAACTAAACATTATTATTGCTGGTTAAATAGTTCAGAATTAAAGGAAAATTAATTCTAGAAAATTAGAAGAGGTGATAAGATACTGAATTTTATTTTAGAAATCTTATTAATAGTCTTTTATCTTAAAATAACATTTAATTTTGATAATAAATATGCTTTTTTTATAATAAAGAGTTTTAGATGCTAACATGAATCCAAACAGACCCTAATTTTAATGGTAAAATAATAGGCACAAATTAAATTAACGCTATGAAGTATCATCTAGAAGTAATAGTTTATCATTCTCGAGTAATAGAGGGAATTATGTATCGTCATTTGAAAATGATCTAAGAAACAGCCTTTTGGCTCAATCACATCTAGAATATTAATAAAAACTACAATAAGTGATGCATACACAAAATTAATTACTTAAACAATAACTAATGGAAATTGAAAATAGATAACTAAAATTATAAAACGAAATGCTTCAATAATAAGTAGTAAAAATCTAGAAAGATGTAGAAAATACATTCAAGATAATATCTAAATAAAAATTACCTTAAATAAACACTTACAACTCTTAAACAGATACTTAATAAATTTAAAGCAATAGATCAATGGTCTCTTAAATAAAACAGAATCAATTAAATAATAAAAAAAGAAGTATTTCATTTTAGTTAGATGAATCATAAACAGAAAAAGATATAGATGATGTCTAAGATTTACAATAAAATGGCCTAGAAGATGACACTATAGATTTTGAGTATAAAAATAGAAAAAAGACTGCTACTTAAAAAGTTCTAAGTAACTCGAAACAAAAAAAATATTATCGGAAGATCAAAATAGCATTTTTAGCTGTGCTTGCATATGTTAGATGGAGCAAGAATTTTAGACTTAAACGATTAGAATAATCAAAAAAATTAAAAATAATTCGAGAGAAATTTGAAAAAACAAAGTAGTTTATCCTATCAATAAAAGAAGATTAAATTAAATAAGCTCTTTATTAATGGGTAGAGAACATATTTAAAGAATTTATCTATGAACTCAGTAAACCTGAATTTATTAAGCATTGTCTTACTTAAGATTATAATCCGAATTCTGATGATAATATAATTTATCGATAAAAATTGATTCTCAAATTAACTTTAGATTTTTTTATTAGACTTGAAAAAATGACATAAATAAATTTGTTACCAAAATTAATAGTTAATTTGATGTATTTGTCATTATTTTTATCTTAAAATTCTAAAGCATCATTATTTGTAGCCAAAAGAACTAATTTTTATATGAAAAACAGTATAAAAATATCAAACCAATAAGAAAAAATGATAATAGGAGAATATATACTTTTTCGTCTTATTATTTAAAATATGCTGAATATATTTAATAATATTGAATATTAAAATAAAATTCATGAAAAATTAACTAAATTTTTTGCTACTGTTATAGCAAGTTTCATTTAAATTTTATATATTGATTATTTTGAAGATATTAAATTAGTTAAAGAAATAAATGTTTAATTATACTAAAGAAAAATTGTTTTAGATGAAAATTTAAAGGCTTTGATAATTTTAGAAGATAAAATTGATGAAAATGAATTACTAATTTTAGGTTTGTAAGATAGAGATTTATTTGAAACTTTGTTCTAATAACAACTTGATTGGATTTCAAATATAAGCAAAATTTTCCATAAAATTATTCTGAATCTACACAGTTAAATATGATTGAATAAAGCAATAAAATTTATATAATTACTAATTTATCGTTTGTTAAATTAATTAATTTTTAATACATCATCAAATTTATGCTATAGTTATTGTAGCCAGGCTAGTTTAATTTACATGTTACAGATAAAAATTCAGTGTTTAGTCAAAGATAAAAAGATCTTTATCACTAACCTTATGTTTTGAAACTAAAAAATAAACCAATTTAATTAGATTAATCCATATAAGGAAAAGAATTTTTAACAGATAGTTATCTCTCATAAACTAGTGAGTAAGAATATAAGAAATATCAAGACATACCGAAAATTATCTATTAAAATAGAAATTAGGTGAATTAGAAAATTAAAGTCTAAAATAGCAGAATAAATATTTGAGTCGAGAATTAAAATAAAAATAGAAAGAAATATTTTAATTAATAAAAATTTGCCAAAATCAGCATCTGCCTCAAGTTAACAAACATAAATTAACTTCTTTTTTGGAATAAGAATTTTCAGAATATTAGCCTTCCGCAGGAACTCTAAATCAAATTGGAAATGAGACAAAAAGAGCTTAATCCTATGATTATTAGTACTCTACAAAAAATGACAATTAATCTGACAACTATTCTTATAAGCACACAAATAGAAGTTATAGACCAAGTAGAATTCAATCAAGGAATTCAAAAGAATTTTCTTATATCCAAGAAGATTCTTCAAACTTTCAATTGCCTAATTTATAAATGAGAACGACTTCAAGAGAATAGTAAATTTCATATAGAAGAAAAAGATATTAGAAAAATACTTCTCGCTTAAGAGTTTATTTGTTATTTATTTTAGCATATGTTCGATGGTCTAAGAATTATAAGTACTATTTATATCTTATTATTAAGATAATAGAGAAATCAAAAAGTTTAACAATTAAAATTTATTCGATACAAGTATAAAAAGGGGCTTGAAAATATTGCCAATTAAGATGTATTGACTTGTAAAGTTATTATTAAATAATGGATTTCTAATATCACAGACCCATTAATTAAATCTTTTTCCAATAATTAATTTATACAAGAAGCGAAAGAAAATTCAAAAGAGCCCAATAGTGCTAATTCAATTAATGCAAGATAAAATTAATTGATTTAATTAACAAATTCAATTTTAACTAATATGGAAAAATTTACAGAGAAGGATAATATACCAGAATTAATTTAAACTACTTTATTTTTATCTTTGTTTAAAAGTTAAAATACTAAAGCTTCTTTATTTTTAGCTAAAAGGACTAAATTCTACACTAAAAATACCTTAAAAATTGGAAATTATTAAGAGAAAATGATAATAGGTGAATATTTCATTTTCAGATTATTTGCTATTCAATTGATTGAAATCTCAAATAATTTAGTTTATCAAAATATGAGTCATAAAATGCTTAGTAAATTTATCATTCTAGCAATTATGGGAATATTATAAATTTTATTTTAAGATTACTTTTCTGAATTAAAACAATTAGATGAACCTTCAACTGAACTTTTTTAAAGAAGAATAAAGATAAGCAAATCTTAAGATATCACAATCATTACTGATGATAATATCGATAAAGAAGAATCTCTTATATTTGGACTGCATGATAGATAAAATTTTGAAAATATTATGGAAAAAAACTAGGAATGGCTCTAAGAAATTTGTGTTAAATTTGTTAAAATTTTAAATAATCTGCATTCAATTTTATGATTTTATTGATTATATTTGTATCTATGTTTAATTATCTTTTAATTTATTGATTACAACAATTAAAACCATAAATTTAAATATATAAATTTTATGACTTCAATTTTTTTTTTTAACAATTAAATTTAAATAACTAGATCATATTAGTATCAGTAATTCATCTATAACTTAAAAATTATTTTTTTACACAATTATTAGATTGTTTATATTTTTTTTGAAGATTCATATCAGCATAAATTAGGATTAAAATTAGAATATCAATTAAAACTAAATAGAAAGTATTTGAATTTATGTTTTTTAAAATTTAGCTAATATTTAGAAGAATTATCATTCTCAATAAATATAGCTATCCTTTAAAAAATTAAAAGTTCTGAATTTATTGTTAAATCATTTATAAAGCTCATAAAAAGCTTTTCAAAAAGAACAATAAATAATAATTTAAAAAAATGAATTTCCTAACTTTAAAGAGTAATATGGCCTTTTTTCTAACTTTACCCAAATATTCTACTTCTCTTACATTTTTAGAACATAAAAATAATTTATATAATTAATAATTTACACATAATTCTTCATGACATAACATACGTTTATTAGTATGGCTATTATAATAATTGATATTAAAATAACCATATTTTTTTTTAATAAATAATAATCATAAACGAATAGTAATTAAGCTTATATTTACTATCTCTTCTTTAAAGATGTTTAATTTGATGATAGAATCTGTTTATAAATAATTAATTGAGATTGGAATAGCAAATAACAAGTTGGATTGTCTTTAAATGAAATTTCTGATACAAACAGGTTAGAATCTGATGAATTTTTTTTGTTAGAAATTCTGTAGTTTAGGTTTTTATTCTTAATAATTTAATTTTTGGTTAGATGATAATCATCATAGAGATCCAAAAAAAGAAATGATCTTTGTTTGGGTTATAAAATTGGGTATTAAAATATATTCTATGAAAATAAATAGAAAAATATTAGATTACATTATGTTTTAAATTAGAGTTTCTAAAAGTATTGTAAGATTATATGAATAATAGATAATAGTTGAATCATAAAGTGAATATGAATAATCTTTAATGGGTATTGATAAGATGTTATTTATATGGATTATTAATATTTTTATATCTCAGAAACATTTTCTGTGAACAATGGTTGGACCACTTTCGTCGTATTCGCTTCTTGTAATCCACATGGCTTAGAATGTAGATAATGATGATAAAATTGATCCTCCAATCCAAACTGAGAATTTTCTTTCAGGTGGTGCAACAACTTTAATTTTCATAGATGATGGTGCAAGTGATGTTAATTCCTTGCTCAATCTTTCTGGGATTCCTGGGAACATAGTAGTACCTCCAGACATGACAACATTTCCATAACTAAGATATAAATAAAAATAATTTACAGATCTTTTCTAACATCAATATCGCACTTCATGATAGATTTGAATGTTAATTCATGGATACCTGATACTTCAAGACCAATGAAATTTGGTTTGAAGAGTAATTCAGGACATCTGAATCTTTAATTTTAGATGACGACAACATTTCCATCTGGTAATTCATATGGTCT
>CAJJDN010000025.1:266816-300001 GCA_905182985.1 Paramecium sonneborni | reverse complement strand
CCAGATTCTTTCCATGTCTATATAATTTATATACATATTCTATACCATCCCAATTATTGACAATACCATTATCAATTGGATACTTAAGTGCTAAAACACCTCTTTTAGCTTAAGCCTCATCTCCAACATAGGCTTCCTTGCTGTCCATACCAACCATAATTCCTTGATGTTTAGGTCTTCCTACAACTGCAGGGAAACAGCATCTTGGAGCATCATCTCCTGCTATACCGGCTTTGCATTATCCTGATCCGTTATCAATAACAACTGCTGGGTGTTCTTCAGCCATGTGTTTACAGATAAATAAAAGATATTATTGATTTCAATAACATTTCTCTCACCTTTTTCTATAGCAAATTAAATCAATTATATCTTGTCACATACGTACCCCCAAAATATTTATTAATTATAACATATTATATGTATATTACACAACCTCCTACATTCCATTTTTTATAAGAAGTAAAATTTAATCATTTCGCGCATCCTATTCAAAAATCCAGTTTTATATTAAACAAAACAATTCCTAAACTTAAAATAATTATTCTCTTTTTATTTATAAATTATATAGAATCGAGAATTTCATTCTTTTTTAAACTAAATTATTCATACAAACATTAAATCAATTTATTTACTAAATATTTTCATTTCTTCCTTCTTTTATTTAAATTTACTAATATTATAAATTATCGTACTACATCTTCTTTAAATTAATCAAATCCTCAAATTTATCAATTTTTTTATGATTTTTACTCAGTCCTTCATATCTACAATCAATATTCTTTTATTTTATTAACAATTGCTAAATTAAAATCATTTGATTTCAGATCGTTTTTATATGAATTTTTGCATAAAGACATTAAAATCCATACTTTATTCTCTGATAACTCTTTATCAACCAATATTTTACAAGATATGAGAAATTAAGCAAAAATAACTTTCATATTTTTACTGAGATATATCTTGATAAATATTTAAACAAAAAATAAAAAAAGATAGAGGATCAAAGACATTCGCAACTTAATTTTTACATCTAACTCCTAATACTTTTGAATAATAAAAAAATATACTTTATAATTATGTATTGAGTGTAATATTTGAAAATATTTATAAGTATAAAAAATAGGCAAAAACTAAAAACCGCGAAAATTTATAACAGAAGTTGCCACATACGCAAAAGAGGGATACTCTGCCTATAAGCTAGAAATTAATTTTCAGTATCTAAAACTCAAATCAACTAAGTGATTAAAGTAGAGATTTATTTCAAATGATATCAATTATTAGAAATTTATTCAAGAAATTCATTCAGTTTAAAAATAATAATATATATTATCAATTAAATAGTAGGATGAAATTATTATTAAATTAATATTTACTAAGAATAAGAGAGAATTATTCTCGAGGTAATTTGGTTAATTAAAGTGAGTATCTTTAAATCAATTGATTGAAAATAAATAGATTTAATAAATATTAAATTAATGGAATCATATAGAAGAAAAGTATATTTCAGATTAAAATAATTAAAATCATGATAAATCAGTTAATATTCTCTAGGTTTAGCAAAAAAAATTTTATGAGGATTCATAAAGATGGAGTTTAAGAAATATATTATTTATAGTTGTCTCAATCCGTATTTAAATTAAGATAAATTTAGAATTCTCTTAATATCCAAGTTTTTTTTTGTAAAATTTCCTAATATAAGTTAAAATCTTTTTAATAAGCAAAAAAATTAATCATAAAAGAATTCCTTATTTTAAAAAATTATTTGCGTATTTGATTCTTCACAATTGTTGAATTAGCTTCTTTCCATCAATTTTTGTTTTAAATAATAAAATTGCAAAATAGATCACAGTTAATCAAATAATATTTATGAATATTAAAAATGTAAACTTAACAGAAATTACTTACGAAGATACATGGACAATATACTGATAAATATCAGCTAAAAATTATATTTTTTCATATTATTTCAAAAGTGGTATTACTAATATTATTTATTTGTTTCTTTTTTCTACATAATGAATAAAATATTATAATATCAATCAACAATGAATTTATAAATAATTTTTATAAGATGCGTATATGATTTAGAATCCTTAAATTTTTATGTGACACAAATGTACATAAAATTATTCAATATTTATCATTCCCCCAAGAATATTCCATAAATGGTGTTAGCAATACACATCCTACTCAAAATATGTATATAAGAAATATATAGTCAGATTTTACAGAGGATATAAATATATACTTAAATATAATTTTCTTCAAAATTAACAGTTAACCCAAGAAAGTAATAAAATATAATGACCATTTAATTATGAATGATGAATATAGAAGATAGAAATGTGTAAAGCATAATAATAAGTATACTAGTCATGATTTGAAAGCTATTGGCTTACCACAAGAAAAGATTCTGGAAAATATAAAGACCAAAATTTGATTTAATATACCTTATTCATTTATGTATCCCACTTATACGAAATTTATTACCCCAGAATTTGAAAAAGAAATACCTAATAAATAAATACTTAGAGAAAAAAATGATTCGAGATAGTATTCACTTTTAAAAAAATCATAATACTACTTTTCCATATAGAATTTAGTTGTATCTATCTCTTAAAGTGTTTAATTATTAAATAGAATAATTAAAGAGTATTTAATTTACAGTTCCTTGTGATTTATCAAAATAAAAGGATAAGTTGGATCATCATTACTAATCACTTGGAGAGTTAAAATACGTTTAGTTAAAATATATAAAAAAGTTTATGCTATTATCTTTCTTAAGCTACTTAAGAATTTTAGATTCTCTGATAAAATTTTTATTGTCTATATTGCCAAAAATAAAAATTAAACCACTATTCATCTTATTATCAATATTAGTAATAGGGAGCTTTAAAGATTATTAATTTCTTTTGATTTTGATATTATAATTTTTAAGAATAAATAAAGTAATTTAAAATGTTAATTTATCATTTTTAATTTAGTTGAGCATTCATTATTAATTTTGTTATAATTTATGATTGACACAGGAAAAACAAATAAGTATTTGCACACTCCATTTGAAATGCTATTAATGGTGTTAATTACTGCAATTTCTAATGGAATTATGATACCTTAAATAATTTACACATACAAAGTTAAGAATGCTCATACATTTTTTTTATCTGTATTATTGTTAGTGTCCTCATTCATGTATCATTTTTCTGATAGTATAGGAGTTGAGCCAATCATCCTAAAAGAAGTTGATTGGCATCAATTAGATAATATTGCATCAATTTGTGGATTGGTATTTAAATAATCTTAAATTTAGATGGAATTATTCAATTACTTAATGCAAAATGATAGAAGCATTAGAAAGTCAATTTAATGGATTAATTTTATTTTTGTTGTAATAATACAAGAATCCCATGCATGGAATGTTTGGGCAACAGTAATTCCAATCTTGATAAGTCTCATCATGTTTATAATAAAACAAACATTTTATCCTAAGAAAGGTTAAATTGTTAATTAGGATTATCTTAAGAAAGGAATATTTTTCTTAATTATTGGTTTCGTTGCATTTTACTTTGGTTTAGAGGAATATAATGATTATTTAAGACTTTGGCATGGCTTATGGCATTTAGCGATGAATCAAGCTTATTTTCATTTATATCAAGTATTTAACCCAAAAGTTTATACCTTTTTAGAGTGTTGGGATTTAAAATAAGAGTATGCAAAAGAGTGAGAAAAATATCTATATTAAAAAATTAACAATTTTATATATTTTTTTTTTATTTTTTTCAAACAATACATCTAATTTTAAATTTTCAGAATAAGCTATTTTAATTTTTAAATGCTTAATTTATTAAATCTAAAATTATAACCAAATATGATAAATTTATACTTTTATATCTTATTTAAAGTCAACTTGATAAATAATATGATATTAATTAAATGCATTTTTATAAAAGGGAAAAAAGAGTTAATAGAGTATTAAAGTAATAAATTTAATTTTGTTTCAAATTATTTTAATAGATTAATAAATAAATAAATGAATAAAAAAAATAAATAGATTAAAGATGAATTATAGATGAAATACCTAGATAAAAATTGAGTTATGGTAAATTAAATATCTTATTTAATTATTAAGAATTGAGAGAGAATTAATTGATATAAAATAATAATTCTTAAAATTAATTGATAGAGTGAGTTTCAACGAACTTTGCATCTTTGAGTCCAGTATCCTATCTCTTGTTCTTATTATTAGATAAGTTTATTTAAGTTAACTTTAATTTCTAATCTTCTCAAAGGAGAAGGAGCCATAGATGGATTTGATAGGGATCTCAAAAGCATAGAAGGAGAACATGTACTTAATAATATTATAATTAAGATACTTTTATATTGTAGTTGGAGATGACATCTAAGAAGGGTTTTTTTTAAATTGTTTTGGCTCCCTATTAAATTTAATAGCTTACCAAATAAACTTGATATTTTTTCTTTTTTTCATTTTCTTTTTCAAATGTACATGATTAAGCTGGACCTGTTTAAGTTAGAGGTATAACACTTTTAAAAGAAGCATGAAATTAGTAATTGTCAGATTTATTTTTTGACTTTTTCATGTTTGATATTAATTTAATTAGCATTTCATCTGTAATTTATTTTTTTAATGAAGCAACATCAGGTCTATTAGTACCAATACCACAACTGGAAGCAAAAGCAGCAGCAGCAGCAGCAGCACAACGCGTTTCATTACGTTCTGTTAATATTTCTTTAACTTAAAAACGTTTTTACAATATTTAATCATATTTTTTCATTAAAGATTAAATGCTTGTTGATTTATTGTTAGGTAGTGTGGTTGTGGAAGATTTAGCACTTTCTTAAAGTTTTAAAGGTGGAATAGGAATTTTCGATTGTTAAGGCTATTAAATCGATTAATTTTTCTTTTTGTTAGAGCTAAATGTAGGTTTCTTTTTAAGAGGTATTTTAGTAATTGATGATAATTACCTAGATGTTTATGTATTAACATCACAAATAATATTATCTATTTCTTAATCATGATCACAATTAAATAATTTATTTTGATCACCAGAAATGTTTAATATAGGACATTATTAAGATGTTTTTTATTTTGGTTGTGACTACTATGCTACAGTTTATGAAATGTCATAGATGTTATGCGATTTACTGTCCCATGAAATTTGTTCCTTGGGATAGGAACTAAATAAGTATGTCGATACTACTCAGATACAGATTCAACATAATTTTCACTAAATATATGATCTGGAATCATCTTTTTAGTGATTGGTTGTTGATTCTAATTATTTTATGCTTTTTATTGTAATTTTAGTAATTTATTGATTCTTTTCTCCATAAACTTATGAGCTTTGACTTTACATAAATTAGGTTAGGGAATCTTAAAAAAGATTAATCAACATAAATCTATTACTTTATTTGACTCTTGATAAAAATCACTTAGTAATTTCAATCTTGGATCTTGTTCTTCTCTTTAATAATATCGCTTCATATATTCATTTTCATCATGCAAATATAATTAGTCTTTAAATAGAATTACATGATCTACAGGAACATTTGCTAATATTTCTGTTATAGGCTTAGCAAAATAAAAATTGAACTACTCAAAATATCTATTATTTCATATCTGTCAAAATACTTCTTATGTATTTCTTTCTTAATTAAATTATTATGATTTATCTTGCAAAACTAACACTTGACATTATTAAGTTGGTTATTCATTAAATTCAAAAAATAAATAATCAAATTTTATTAATATTCTTAACAATATATTATTTAATCAAGACTTCGAATATTTAATCCTTTTCATCTCTTTGTCTTTTATTTCTTTCTCAATTTCTAATTTTCTAGCATTCTTTTCTCTTTCTTTAAGAGATTATCTTTCATCATTTCTAAAAATAGATAAATTTTCTTACTCTATCATTAATTTTCTTTACTTTTGTTCTTCCTCTATAAATTCTTACATTTTTCTTTTCATCTCTAATTCTTATTATATTTGATTCAACCTTTAATTAATTTCCAATTATTTCATTAAATGTTCTCCTGCTTTTTCTTCTTAAAATATTTTGACTCTTCTTTCTCTTAATCTTTAAGCTTCTGCTTAACTTTAAGATCTTCTTTCAAATTAATATTTAATCAATTATTCTCTACTTGCATCTTCTATTGCTTTATTCTACTATATTATAATAATATTTACTATTTAAATCTAATGTATTTTATCTTCTTTTTCTTTATTAATTTTTGTCTAATATTTTGCAAACACTTTTTTATATTTATCCATATAAGCAAGCTTTTTCTTTTCTTTATTTTCAAATTTTTCTCTTCTTTGAAGATCTTAAGAAACTAAAATTTACTTAAAATATAAAAGAACTTTACGTTAGCTCTTTCAATTTTGCTTTGTTTTACTTCACTCTATTTTTATAACTATTATTTAGTCCATTCTTTAGATTCCTAGATATACTTCAACTTATGTAAATTCTACTATTCTTTCTTCTCAGATTATTCTTTTTAATATTAATTAAATTTATCTTTATCATTTAAGGCTCCCATAGACTTTTATTAAATCTTTTAAAAATGTTCTTCTTTATTTTACTTTTATTATTCATTAAAGTCTTTTAATAACTACATCTATTTTTATAATTATAATTCTTTTCTTGATATTTTTGATTCTAAATTAGTTTATCTTTAGATTTAATCTTTTAATACTCTTTCTTTATGTAATTAAAGTCTTTTAGAATTGCCATCTTCTTATTCTTTTAATACTCTAGATTACCATAATTAAAATTCTTGAAGATTCATCTCAGCCTTTTTTTATTTAACATCAATTTCATATCTAAATTTCTAAAACTCTTTTTCATCTTCTATTAATTTTTTTTATATTGAATATTATTTTTCTATCCATTTTTAATTATGTGTTTATATTTATTAATCTCTTTATGCTCGATAAAATTGAAAACTGCTTTAATACATTCTTGTTTAGCCATCACTTGTACTAGATAATAATCCTCCTGTCTAAGCCATTATATCTGTTGGTGCTGTTTCTGGTTTAATATTTGGTTAACTTTAAAGTCTTAAAAATCTTTGTGATTTCTATCTTAACTATTCTAATTTATCTATCTCAAACATAATGGAATTTATATGCATGTCAATATTTTTTACTAAGTTCTAAAAATGATCATTGCTCCTTTCATATGGTTCTACTTCCTTTCTCAATTAACCAAACTATATTATTCTAACTTTTACATCCTAAACCAAAGTTATTCTTTTCTCTATTTTAGATTATGATATTTTATTTATCTTTCGTATTTTCTCCAAATCATCCCATTTAAATCCTTCTATGTATAACAAATGGGTTATTGATTTATCATTCTCTAATTCCTCACTATTACGTTTCTCTAATTCCTAATATCTTTCAACCAATTATTCCATTTGATTATCTCAAAATCAAATAAATTATTAATAATCAATTATAAATTCTGGAAAATACATAAATCATTAATCAGAACTTCTAAAATACATCTCTATTAATTTTGCTATTCTACCACAAACCTCATAAGGATCTAAATATTCTTATAAATCTTCTCTCTTTTCCTTTAATTCTTTATCTAGTTATATTAGTTCCTCTGGTTAGAATCTCAATTTATCAATATTAATTTATTAATCATCTTCTGTTTTATTATTTATGAGTGATTTAACTTCATCCACTAATTTGCACATCATTTTACTGATTTTTTCTTTAAATCGATATTAGAATCTCCCTTTAATCCAATCAATCTGATTAGAATTATTATCCATTCTTTTTGATGTGGTTTAATTGTGTTTGTTAAAAATCTAAATATTTTCAGAACTTTTACCTATTCTCTTAATTGATAATAATGTCTCAACATTAAAATATCAATTTCACAAACTATTCTCATACCCTCAGCAGCAAGACTTTTTAAAGGCATAGCCTAAAAAGCATTACTTTAAGGCATCAATTATGAATGCAGTAATTAATCAGCAATTGTTGTATTGTATTAATTACTAATAAAGAAGTTTGAAAAGTTCGGCATTAATGAAACACTTGGATTGTGGAACATAGTTTGAGGATTTGGATATCTAAGAACTTACAATTCTAAATTATCTTTATTTTCCAATATTCTTGAATCTAAAATACTAAAAGCTTCTGAATGCTTAGTTAATGTACTTTCTTAGGCTAAAAATACATTTAAAATTTACTTCTTAGAGATTTTGGGCCTGGTTGATTTTATTTATTATTCTACATATTTTATTCAATATTTCCATAAATTTCATTTAATTTGCATTAAAAAGGGGATTATATCTTAATTTTCTTAATAATAAAATTTAAACATACCCTACCATAACATACTGATAAATTTTATATAAAATTATGTATATTATTTACATAACTTGATTTTTCATTAAAATTAACTTGATTTTTATAAAAATCATTAATAAAAAGATCCTAAAATATATATTAAATAAAATAATTATTTCTTTAAAATCCCCATTTTAAAGAAACATATAAAAAAGCATCATGCATTTACATAAATACATCATACCACAAACAATTTTATAAAAGGTGAATTTTCAATACTTAAATATTTTTATATAACATCATAATCCCTAAATACAATAAATTTATGTTATGTTCATTGCATTATTTTCAAACATTTTTCACCTATTAAAATATTTAATAAAATATGAAGCTTGTAAATCAGTCTTGTTCTATGAAATGAATGTCTAAATCTTTGAAAATAGCTCAAAGATTCTAGGAAAAGGGTTATTTATTGATTTCTTAGGATTATTATCATAATATTGATCATCACTTTCATTTGATTAGAATGAGATATAAATATTCCCATGCTTTTTTGATGCAATTTAGGAATCAAAACTAAGAGCGGTTAATCATAAATAATATAAATAATCATATGTCTTAATCAGAGATGAATTAGTAGAAGTCTAAAAAAGAGTAATAATCGAAAAAATACAGAATACTTAGTTTTGAAGATAAGTAAAAAATAATGAAAGTTTTTTTGTGGTAGAAAAAAGCTTAATCTAGAAGCCGAGAAAAAGTTATGTGTTTGGATAGTTGAATAGAGTGCTAAATAAGGAAAAAGAGTGAGGAGAACTTAATTAAAAGACTAAGCAATATCTTTATTTAATGATAAATACTTTAAAGCCTCAAAAGCTTGGTAAGATGAGTTTATCAGAAATTATGATATTAAATATTAAGTTAATGAAATTTTATACAAAAAAGGTATGTTAAACACGCTTTAAAAATAAAAATTCTTAGAAATGTATGAAAATAGAAAAGCAGAGATTAATCAAAAGAATTATGAAAATAATTCTCAAATTCCAACTTAAACTAAATCTGAAGAGAAAAATTATTTATGTTATACGAGTCCTTTTTGTCAAGATGACTATTAATGGTTTTAAACACCTTAATTTGATATTAAATTTGAAGAATCATTTAATTAATAATAATTTGAAGTATCTCCAGAAATAAATCCTCTAAATGAAGATTCCTGGGACTATAAAATAAATTAAGTTGAATCAGAAGTCTCTGAATTTGAAGGATTCCCTTCCTCAAAGAAAACTAAAAAGTAATAGAAAAAGAAAAGAATTTATTGATTAGTATCCATAATATTAATTATTAATATTTAATTGAACTTAAAATAGATGATTTAATAGATTAAAATCCTATTATTGATATCATTTAAGTCTCTTGAAGTAGCATTTTAGTATTCTTTATTAGATACTTCATTATTTGAAATACTAAATTGTGTATTTTTTGTTTTTAATTAATTAGAAAAAATTTAAAACCTAACCTATTTGGTTCCTTATCTGTTTAAATAAAACCATAAGTTCATAGAATGAAAATAATATTATAGAATAATCTAATTTTCTCATTCTAATTTTGTTAAATCAGATTAGGTGGGAATTTTTAATTGTAATCCGAACAATATATTATTTATTAATTTATAATCTCTCTTTCTTTATTAATTTTAGTTCTCTATTCTATTTACTTTCTTTTTTCTAAAATTACTTGTATTCATAAAAAAGATACATTTTTAAATAGGAGAATTATATATAGATATTATCTTGACTTAATTTAAAATAATTTATAAGAGTAAAAGTGCAAGTAATAGAATATTGTTAAAAATTTCCAATTTAAGCTAAGATGATCTTAATAAATAATTCTGGAATGTTTTTATTACTTTAGATTAAATATCATTTATTTCTTAACAAAAATAAATTAATCATGTATAAATTTAGCTAATTTTTTAATCAAATTTCATATTAAGAATTGTTCTTTTTTGAAGGGTATTGAATATTATTCAACAAAATTTTTCATTTTGAAAACTTAGAAAATTAAAATTTTCTTAATTTTTATTTTCTCAAAAATTTCAAATCTATCTCTTAGATTACACAATCTTGAAAAGAACTTAATATTTAAATTTTAGTAATTCTAATCTTTAATTAATTTTTAAATAATTAGATTTCTAATGATTGAAATATTTTTTATTAAATTGTTAAAAATAATCATAAATTTATTTTCTATTAGCTTTATAGAATGCTTAAAGTTTCTAATCAAATTTAGTCATCTTATCTGTTATGTAGAGTATTAGAATAAAGATTAAAATATTAAAAATTCTCTAAATCATAAGAGGATATGATTTCAGTTTAATTTTCTCTATAAAAATAAATTTTTTATGATCTTTTAAAGTAACTCAATAGAAATTATAAATCATAGGATTTATAAAAATGTTCCATGAAAATTTTAATAGCCTTTCTAAAGCTTTGCTAATTTACAATTTTTAAAACTTGTTAGATCAAGAATTCAAATTTTTCATATAAATCAATTCATTTTTAAAATTCTTTCTTTTTAATAAAAAATAGAATTCTCTCATATATAGAATTAATAGTCTAAATTTGCATAAATTTATTCTCTTTTAATTTCTTAACATTAAATTCTCTTGGATCAAAATCAATAACAGAAAGTTCCAAATTTAACCATTCTTAATTCCATTTTCATCATAATTAAAATTCCAAAAAGTTCCATTTTTAATTAATTTTGAAGTTGAAATTAAAAATAAATTTCCTTTTTATCTATTTTGAATTATAGATTTTAAAATCATATGATTTATTTCTTAATGTTTTAATATTTTTTTACATTAAACTATATCATTTATATCTTTTGGATTTCAGATTTTTTTTGATACTATTTTAATTATCTCAGGGTAATTTTAAATTCTTCATAGTTTTCTCAAAAATTTTTTATATTGTTATTAAATATGTTTTACCTTTCAATTTATATCTTATATTGATTTTATTTCTCAATCTTTGTTTTACTATTGAAATCAAATTAGATAAATTTAATTTAACTTATTTAAAATTATTTAAGGCTCATTATTAAATTCTTAGACATCTCCAACCGCTATAATCAAAATTGTTTATCAATAAATCTCATAATAAATAATTATTCGTGAGATGAGATCCTTAAAAGTTTATTTAAATTTACTAATGATTTATCAATTGTTATTTTAATTTTTATTTCCGTTTTTATGGTTCATCTTAAATTTTAGCCTAAATTCAACCTATATATATGCTTTTATATTCTTCGCTCAAAATAAATTAGGCCTCTTAAAATTCCATAATATTAAATTTGCTATTGCTAAAAGATCCCCAAAAATCATTATTATTTGATCTGATCTTCTAAATTCAAATTTCAATTAAGATTTTTCATGAAAATCAAAAATGTTTATAATTCTTAATGATTAGATATTCTTACTCTAAATTATGATTGGAAGGAAACTTTGGATTCACTTAAAAAATCAGTTTAGTTATTATTTAAATTTATTGAAATAAATTTTTAATGATATAAGAAAGAAAGATTGATTACAGTAATTTAATTAAAAGAGTTTGTAGAAAAGTTCTTTTAAAATTATATTTAATAAATTTTTATAATAATTTACAGAACTACAGAAGAAAGAAAATATAATTAATCAATTAGTTGAATTGAGATAAAACTAAAATTTTAATTACAGAAGTATTATTTAGTAACCTAAATATATATTAATAAGAAAATTTACATTAAATTATTTATTTGTTCTAAAATTAAAAAAAAAAATCAAGTTGATTTTTATTTGCTTTAAATTTTGAATTTATTATTTTTTATATTTATCAAAGATTATATAAGAAATAAATGCCTCAGGTAAAAGTTTAATAAAAATAGTTTAGTATTATTTTAAAAATAATTATATGGATTTAAATATATATATTAAGATTTAAAAAATCAATTAATTTAATTTCTAAGCATAAGAATATGTGGTTCTGGTTTGAATAAGTCGTAATGAACCCAATCAGGAGATCCTTTAATACCAAGACTTCTTTCTACTTATTAAGTAAGTAGTTTTCCTAATTTTATATTTTTTTATATAATTTGTGTCTATCTCTATATATTTTAGAGGAAACAATATCTGTGGTGCACAGAGGCATACTAAAAATATGAAAAATAAATTTAGAGAATGTAAATTAATACTAAATTTTACTAAATTTGTTAGTTAATTTGGGTAACTATTAGTGAAAAGTAACTCTAAATTTAAAAAATAAAAAATTTGATAATAATATATTAAAAATACTAGAATAATTTATGTTTATAATTTGATTAATTGAATGAAATCAATAATCATCATCAGAATTGACTTTTTCAACTTCTTGAGGTTTTTGATAATGTTTATCTTAAAAAAATTGATCATCAACAGCATTAAGATCATCTTTATTGTACACAGTATATTAATTCTCTTTAATGGTAATGAGATGGTTTAAATTATTTTTTTAAACAATCTGAATCTCAAAAGTTACTTTTTCCATAGTTTGTTCTTGTGATTTTGATTGAAGAGTTTAGTCTTAAGGCAATTGAAGATTTTAAGTTTCTTAAATATAAGGTTCGCAAAAAACTTTTTCTTTCTTCTTATTATGTTCTTGTTTAATAGTACAACAACCCATTTCTAAAATTTATAAAAAAATATATATTAAAACTCATAATTCTTTAAATTAGTGTTATTTTTGAGGATTAAAATCTTGTTTTGCATATAAAATAGGAAAACAAATTTTGGTATGTTATTTACAATAATCATGAAAGATGAGACTGGATATTTATATTTATTGATTCTCTCTTTCATTTACTCAAGTCTAATAGGAAATTCATAGAACTATTCTTAAAATTTTGAAAAAAGATTCCATAAACTAAACTTATAAATAATTATTACGTATCTCTCAAGATTGATAATCTTAAAAATAACCTTTTAAAAATGAGTATTTTAATAATTAGTTTTCAGATAGAGGTCCTTTTCCCCCATTAATTTTACCTTTAAATCATTCAGAGTATTTAAGGAGACCATTTATACATATCCTTCCAAGTTTAATATGGATTACCAAAAGCATTACCTACACCAATATCTTAATATAAAGGATGATAATCATGAAGAATAAAATTATTTCATCTATTTGATAGTCTTTTTTGAACCCCATCAATGAATGATATCAATATCATCTGCTGGTTATTTATCATTCTTATTATANTAGTATTATTTTAAAAATAATTATATGGATTTAAATATATATATTAAGATTTAAAAAATCAATTAATTTAATTTCTAAGCATAAGAATATGTGGTTCTGGTTTGAATAAGTCGTAATGAACCCAATCAGGAGATCCTTTAATACCAAGACTTCTTTCTACTTATTAAGTAAGTAGTTTTCCTAATTTTATATTTTTTTATATAATTTGTGTCTATCTCTATATATTTTAGAGGAAACAATATCTGTGGTGCACAGAGGCATACTAAAAATATGAAAAATAAATTTAGAGAATGTAAATTAATACTAAATTTTACTAAATTTGTTAGTTAATTTGGGTAACTATTAGTGAAAAGTAACTCTAAATTTAAAAAATAAAAAATTTGATAATAATATATTAAAAATACTAGAATAATTTATGTTTATAATTTGATTAATTGAATGAAATCAATAATCATCATCAGAATTGACTTTTTCAACTTCTTGAGGTTTTTGATAATGTTTATCTTAAAAAAATTGATCATCAACAGCATTAAGATCATCTTTATTGTACACAGTATATTAATTCTCTTTAATGGTAATGAGATGGTTTAAATTATTTTTTTAAACAATCTGAATCTCAAAAGTTACTTTTTCCATAGTTTGTTCTTGTGATTTTGATTGAAGAGTTTAGTCTTAAGGCAATTGAAGATTTTAAGTTTCTTAAATATAAGGTTCGCAAAAAACTTTTTCTTTCTTCTTATTATGTTCTTGTTTAATAGTACAACAACCCATTTCTAAAATTTATAAAAAAATATATATTAAAACTCATAATTCTTTAAATTAGTGTTATTTTTGAGGATTAAAATCTTGTTTTGCATATAAAATAGGAAAACAAATTTTGGTATGTTATTTACAATAATCATGAAAGATGAGACTGGATATTTATATTTATTGATTCTCTCTTTCATTTACTCAAGTCTAATAGGAAATTCATAGAACTATTCTTAAAATTTTGAAAAAAGATTCCATAAACTAAACTTATAAATAATTATTACGTATCTCTCAAGATTGATAATCTTAAAAATAACCTTTTAAAAATGAGTATTTTAATAATTAGTTTTCAGATAGAGGTCCTTTTCCCCCATTAATTTTACCTTTAAATCATTCAGAGTATTTAAGGAGACCATTTATACATATCCTTCCAAGTTTAATATGGATTACCAAAAGCATTACCTACACCAATATCTTAATATAAAGGATGATAATCATGAAGAATAAAATTATTTCATCTATTTGATAGTCTTTTTTGAACCCCATCAATGAATGATATCAATATCATCTGCTGGTTATTTATCATTCTTATTATACCAATAAGTAATTCTTTTTTTAGATTTTATTTCATTTTTCCATATTCTTTTTAATTTTTATCTAGAATAAGTCTAAAGTTCAATATAACCAGCAATTTCAATTTATCCATAAATTCTTTTATTGAAGTTCTTTAATTATAACAGCTATATAGTTTCATCTCAGCCAAAATGAACAAATTACACTTTCTCGAACATATCTGCCAAATCTTATAAAACAGATTTAACAAATTCATAAGTTAGATCTAAAGTAATTTCAAATTATCCATATTATTTGACTATGCTTCCACAATTTAAAATAATATGTTTTAAATCACTAATACTCTAAACCAAAGATTAAATATGAGCTGGGGAATCAATTTCTGGTANGGTAATGAGATGGTTTAAATTATTTTTTTAAACAATCTGAATCTCAAAAGTTACTTTTTCCATAGTTTGTTCTTGTGATTTTGATTGAAGAGTTTAGTCTTAAGGCAATTGAAGATTTTAAGTTTCTTAAATATAAGGTTCGCAAAAAACTTTTTCTTTCTTCTTATTATGTTCTTGTTTAATAGTACAACAACCCATTTCTAAAATTTATAAAAAAATATATATTAAAACTCATAATTCTTTAAATTAGTGTTATTTTTGAGGATTAAAATCTTGTTTTGCATATAAAATAGGAAAACAAATTTTGGTATGTTATTTACAATAATCATGAAAGATGAGACTGGATATTTATATTTATTGATTCTCTCTTTCATTTACTCAAGTCTAATAGGAAATTCATAGAACTATTCTTAAAATTTTGAAAAAAGATTCCATAAACTAAACTTATAAATAATTATTACGTATCTCTCAAGATTGATAATCTTAAAAATAACCTTTTAAAAATGAGTATTTTAATAATTAGTTTTCAGATAGAGGTCCTTTTCCCCCATTAATTTTACCTTTAAATCATTCAGAGTATTTAAGGAGACCATTTATACATATCCTTCCAAGTTTAATATGGATTACCAAAAGCATTACCTACACCAATATCTTAATATAAAGGATGATAATCATGAAGAATAAAATTATTTCATCTATTTGATAGTCTTTTTTGAACCCCATCAATGAATGATATCAATATCATCTGCTGGTTATTTATCATTCTTATTATACCAATAAGTAATTCTTTTTTTAGATTTTATTTCATTTTTCCATATTCTTTTTAATTTTTATCTAGAATAAGTCTAAAGTTCAATATAACCAGCAATTTCAATTTATCCATAAATTCTTTTATTGAAGTTCTTTAATTATAACAGCTATATAGTTTCATCTCAGCCAAAATGAACAAATTACACTTTCTCGAACATATCTGCCAAATCTTATAAAACAGATTTAACAAATTCATAAGTTAGATCTAAAGTAATTTCAAATTATCCATATTATTTGACTATGCTTCCACAATTTAAAATAATATGTTTTAAATCACTAATACTCTAAACCAAAGATTAAATATGAGCTGGGGAATCAATTTCTGGTATAATTTGGACTCCTCTAATTGATGTATATTCAATCAAATAGGACACATCAGATTTTGTATAATATTCATTTTAAGAATATTTAGAAGTGTTAGTGATTCGACTATAATTAGTTAAGAGTAAAGCAAACTTTATCATCAGTAATATTCCAATGCATAACATTTATTTATTAATAGCCAAAGCATCAATAATTTTTTCAAAAGTTTAAGAGGTAAAAAGTTTCTAGCTTTGTTAACCATTACTCTTCTATATGTATATACAGATTCATCTAATATTAAATGAGGAACTATGATAATAGGAGAAATAAAAATTAAATTGATCATCTTCAGTTAATTAATTACTTGTATCTAATGCTCTAGCCAAACACCAATGGTTATTCAATATAAATGTTCAAATATTCATTTATTTTTAATATATAAGCTTCTTATTTAATTTTATTGACCCAATATAATTGTTCATCACTTAAGAGATATATTAAATTTTAAAGCACTTTAAATTTTAAGATTGTTGGAATTAATTTTAGTATGTCATTAATCAATCATAATGACGCAATAATTCAATTATATGTTTTGGATGATGATTTACATTTGTGAATGATAATTCACATTTATTAATTATCTTAATAGTTTTTCATCCTTTATAAAGCTATTAAGACATAGGTATTATTGAATGTGCACCAATAATTAAGAGTGCAATTTCAATAATAAATTTCATTTATTAATATATTTATTTTCATTCATTCGATTTCGATTAATCCTTGATTTTCTCTAAAAACTAGAAAATAAATAATTGACTATTTTTTCTATAATATTTATGATTGATAGGAGTGACAGCTAATCATAATTTATCCTCCATCTATATTGATTGTTTAATAAAATAGGATAATTTTTCAGTTTCCTTCAATTTTGGATTCTATAAACTTATTCAATCTAATATTAATTCCTTTTTGCAATTGCATATTTTCTCGTATATAAATTATTGATATGCTTATTTTGAATATTTGTTTCTCTCATTTTAGAACTTCTTCTCCAATGATTATATTTAACGACACTTCTAAAATGGGATGAAGTTCATTTATAAATCTCTTTATATGTGTGATTTACTTAATAAGGATATCCAAATGCATTTCCAATTCCAAAATCTATAAATAAAGGAAAATAATCCATTAATATAATTCAATCTATTTTATCAATAATATAAGGCAATTAATCTTTAAATCCTCACAAACGAATAATATCAAGTGGTAACTTGTCTTCTTTACTACCTTTTCCATAATTACCTTTATCTTTTTCTGTAATAAGATTATAATTCAAAATAATCTTTTATATTATTTTCTAACAGGAACTATTTATTTCATGACTGTATTTGGTCTTTGATCTCAACGAATCTTACTAATATTCTATATGTCTTACAATATTTTTTTTTTCATTTTTACCATATTATTTTGTAATTCATCCACACATTATCATAATATTAGCTATTTATTTAGTCATATACAAACTTATTGAGTGTTAAGGATCATCAAAATTAGTATTATTTATACATCTCTCTTTGATATATATTCTACTATCCTTGAATTATTCAAGAATATATTTTTGTTCTTTTTAATTAGACAAATTTTTCATTTTCCTTTTCGTTTTACTCACATTTAATCATTTATGCAATTAGTTGTATCAATAATTGTATAAAAAGAATTAACTCAATATTTTTCGAAGATTTTTAATTTGTGAGTATTCTATTAAAAAAGTGAGAAAATTTTCATTATCTAATTTATGCCTATTAATTTTATTTATTGAATTCATGAATATAATTCAATAGTTCTGTCAATTTATTACACAAATATTTCTTATTCTATTATAAAGTTTCCTTAAATAATTGTAATTGGGCTCATTATCAATAATCGAAGAAAGATAATTATTCTTTTCTTTTTCACATAATTAATTTAGATTATTTAAAGTCCTAACCAAGCCACAATGATTATTAACTTGAATAACATATATAATTGATGATCAATTTATCATTCTTATCTAGTAGTATTAATTCATAAAAATTGCACCATTTAGTAAATCCTTAAAATTTCATTAATTATGATGCATTAGAGTATGAAAATGTTAAAGTAAAATTAAAATTTTGATAATTCAATAAAATTCCATACTGAAATCTGAATATTTATTGATCATGATTTTTTTAAGCATTTAATAGAACATAATTACAAGGCAGTGGCTCTCAAAAATGAATTAGGCATTAGCATCAAACCATTTGCAATATCAAATATGATTCAGAATACAAAAAGTATAATTGGCTTTCTGAAATAGAGTTAGACAATCTATACTCCAATAATTATGATTAATTAATTAATATAGACTCAGGAAGCCTAAATTCTGAGGAATAAATAAAATATTCATCATTCAAGTCCTTAATGAATAAATATTGGTAATTTGCTCTTTAATTTATCATAATGATTATGTTTGGTATTAAAATCCTTTACTTGATAATCTAAAAAATATTAATTACAAATGGCATTTTAGAAAAAGATGGAATAGTGTTTATTTGAATCCCAATATTGTTTATACATTACTACAATCTTCATTTGCTTGAATAAGTAGTTTTTATTGCATAATTACAATACTCAAGAACAATTAATCATTTTGAAAACTTGAAAATTGATAGCTTTGCTATCAGTTATCCTAAATTAGCTATTGAATCTTCTTACTATTATATTTTCGATGATAAGACAATAAGCTTGATCAAGTTGGCAAAACAAACTGAACAAAAATAACGAATAAGATATCACTTTTTATTAATCTTGTCTATTTTTCGTAAGCTAGATGGTATTTTATGATAGGAGAATGATCAAAATGATATTTTATGATAGAAGGAGTTTCTACTAATCCTATAAATTTGCTAGTCTCAAACTTAATTAGATTAATATTGTAAATAATTATATATAAAATATTAATAAAAATTTATTCACCAATATATTCAATGATGGTATTTCTGTTCTTACTATTATTAAATTAATTTCCTAATAAACATATTTTTCAGATATAAGCTGTTATATTTTGATAAGGATTATTTCAGGTCTCTTCAGATTTAAACTTAATAAATACTTAAGATAATTTTAAGTCTATAATGCTCATTAAATATCATCCTTAACTATAAACCTATCAAAATGGATAATTAATATATAAATATAAATCTTATGATATTGAGGATATTTTCTAAATTTATAACGAGAATTGTTATGATACCTAATAAAATCCAAATATATAAATAATTTTAGCAATTTTGAGCCATATTTTCAATTATATAAAAGCAAATAAAGCAGATGAAATGGTTTTTACATATATATTTATGTTTGATTTATTATAAATAGAATGATTGTTAATAGAGTTTGAGATGAATTAAAAAAATAATAATAAAACTATAGAGTAAGAAGAAAGAAAATAAAGAATTGGAATTTTAGTATAAAGAAATACAAAGATTAAGAATGTAAATAAACTTCAAAAATGAATAATTTAAATATTTTACAGATATAAATATATAAATACTAAAGAATATTAAAGTATTCAAAAAGTGGGAATTGTTGATTATCCAAAATATTTTAAGTATTGTAGAGATTTGAATTTAGAACATAAATTTTGTATTCAATTAATCGGAGAATAGATTAAATGGAGAAATAAGCAGTTAGAGGATAGAATTTGAATAAATATTATATAAAATAAAAAATACAAAAAAATTTAAAATGGCAGAAGCTACACCTGAAATGACATTATAGATATATGCCTAAGCACTTGAAAATTTGGAGAAAGCATATGAAATCTTGCATACTCCTTATTCCAATTTTATGGTTGAGAGCACAAAAATCTTAGTATCACCAGATTATCCAGTTGAAATAAGAATCAATATTGGTGTATTGTTAAGGAATATTTTAATTGAATAATGGGAGTTGATTTAGCCTTGTCGTAAAATAATACGTGAACTTCTTTTAAATGGGTTAGTTATGAATGTGTCAAACATGCCTATCATAGAATTGATTGTAATCTAAAATTAATACATATAAGTCATCAATAATAGTATCCATAATTGTATTAGATCCAAGTCACATATGGCCAAGTCCATTGATGGAACTTTTAAATTGGATGGATGATATAAATGCAGTTGAATCTAGTTTAGAACTCTTCTTATAATTATTTGGTAAATTGAGTGAGACAAATGGAGAGTACTAGAATTTATTGAAAGAAATAGTTCCTTCAGTTCTTGAAAAAGGCTTTGGTATATTTGCATAACCAGAATTAAATGAAATGTTAAGAGAAAAAATATTATTGATGGTATATCTTGTATTAAGATCAATATCTTTTGCTGATGGAACTGACAATTCCGTAATTAACAAATGTTTGGATAATACATTCTAAATATGGATGGTATCAATTATATATATATATATAGTCATTATTTTTATCAGCCTTATAAACATCACCAAAATCACATATCTTTATCAAGAAATTGGTTTTAAAAATATTGATAGTAATTTTTAGAGATTTTGGAGTCTATAGTAGAAAATCTCTCGCTCTTTCTTTAATTCCAATATGGAAATTTTTTAATTCGATAACATAATTATATATAGGACATATAGTGTATCAAATAGATGTGGAACATCTTGATTCATTGTTTGGAGAAGAAAACAAAGAATTGCCAATTAGCAATTAAAGAATCATCAATTTAAAAAATGGTAAATTAATGTAAAGTATATTATGTTAGATATTGAATATAAATATTTGAATGAAGATGATGATTATGAAAATCATATTGAAGGATTATGTGCATATTCTATAGAGTTGATTACTATTTTAGTTACAAAACCAGCTCTTTATAATTTAATTAAATTTGGAACATTTCCATTACTAAATACTTTATCCACATTTTTGACTGCAACTAAAGAATAAGAAAAATAATGGATTAAAGATCCAAGTTATTTTATATTAAATGATGAAGAAGAATTACTATAAAAGAGTGTTAGAACTTTGGCTTTGAAATTAATCAATGATATGATAGAGAAATATGGTGATCAATTTATTCAATAAATTCTTATTGTTGGTGAAAAGTTAATCTTGAATAGAGAGGAAAAAGAATTTATCGATTTGGCATAGTCCATAATTTCTAAATTAAATTTCTAAGAACTAAAAGGATAATAATCAAAAGATTTTGATCAAGATAGTGTTATGCAATTTATGAAAGGTTCCATTATCACTATTAATAATAATCATTATCTGAAATCATTCATTTAAAAAAGAAAGGAAGCTGGTTATTTAATGTTGGGAAGTTTTTCAGAAGACATAATTGTATTTTAATAGAAGCATTAAAGCACTTTTGATATAAAAAAGTGTATGTAAAATATACTTTATGAATTAGAAAAATAAAGTATATACTAAATATATTTATATATTATTAGATTCTCACAGTTTATAAGCAAGAGCTATTTGGAGTACAACAAGATATTCAGATTTAATTAGTCATTAATTCAAAGAATTATTTGTACCTCTTTTTGAATCTGTTATTATTTATTTAGATTCAAAATATCCAATTACTTTGAGAATTATTTCAGTCAAAGCTTTAGGAAAGTAAGAGAATGTTTATATTTTAGTTATGCTTCAAAAATTCATAAATTTAATATACCTTTTGAATATAAATAAGAGTTTATGGAATCAGTGTTAACTGTTCTTTAAGAAGCAACTCAAGATTAAATGATTTCTATTTTAGAATCAACAATAAATTTAGTTAAATTCTCATCTACTTTGGCTACTACTTTAGCAAAGAATGGATCTAAAGTTTTACTATAGTTTTTTAGTGTTTTCCATTCAGAATAATGTGTTATTAAACCATTTAATGAATTAATAGTTAGAATATGTTAATGTAAAGAGGCTTATCCTCATATTTTTGAAGTACTTGTGATTATTTATTGAAGGTTTTTTGTCCATTCATTTTAGATTGTTTTTAGGTATTCTATGAAGATGTACATAAAATATAAGATAAAAGTAAGATTAAATAAAGTGATATATCATTGATGAGTGCTATCATGAATATTACATCAACATTTATTAAATTCTGTTCAGATAGTAAGGCTTAAGATGCTTTTATTAATTTATTACCTTCAATGGTTAATTTAATATTGATTAATGAAGATCCTTAATTACAAGTTCATACTAGTTAATGTCTCAAGAATTTTATTATTATTGAAACTGGATAAATTTTAAAAATGTAATCTATTTTAATATAAATTTAGGAATTTAGTTTAAGATGTAATGAAAGTAAATTTAAAATTATTGGAAGTTCCATAAAATTCTGCTAATGAATCAGCTTCATTATTTGCAGGCAATTTAGTTATGATTACTATTAATAATCTATTAGATGGAAATCCTGATCTTAATTTACTGAAAGCAGTTGTTTTTAAAATTTATAGGTCTAGAATGCCATCAACCGTTTAATCTTTAGTTTTAGTTTATGCTAGAATGATAATTGAAAAACCAAAAGAATCAATAGCATTTTTAACTTCTTGGAGTATTGATAATAGAATGGCACTAAAAGTTTTAATTGATAAATGGTTATTATAATAACCTTTGTTTAGAGGAAAAGGAACTAAAAATGCCACTTTTTCTGCTCTAATGAAATTATTTTTAGTTAAAGATAAAACTCTAGAAAATTTATTAGTTATTGGATATAATCCTAGTCATTAGAATATTAATAGTGGTAATTATTAATAATAAATTATAAGATGTATATGCACCATTTAAAATTCTATCTTTACTTATTCGTTGTCTTGATAATGAAATCGTACCTTAAAAATAAGATAATATTTAATAATAAGAAGATGATCGATTAGAAGTTGACAATGATGAAGATGATTATAATGATAAAAAAAATCAAGATTAAGTTGATGTAGATTTAGAAAAAATTAAAGATGATGAAGATCAAGATATTGCAGATAGATTTGCTGTATTATTACAATTTCTATTATTTAGTTATTAGATCCAAAAGAAAAAAAAGATAAAGGATTAGCAGATTTAGAAACAGGATCAACTTTGTATATGAGTGAATTCTTAGATTTTAACCAAGAAGTAGGAGAAGAATGCGATGAAACAACTGAAGAAGATTTAACTTATTTGAAAGATCCATGTTTAAATATAAATCTTGTGGTAACTCCTATATATTTATATGTTAAAGGATTCTCTTAAAGAATTTTTCACAAATTTATTAAAAAATGACCAAGAATATTTCAGGTTTTGCTTACGCCATCTTCTCAAGGAGGACATACTCTTATTATAGAAGCATATAAAACTAAACTTCTGATTAGTTTCATTAATAAATATAATAAAATAGTTCATCATAAATCTTTAGAGAAGATTTTCTCAATCATTTTATTATATAGTTTTAAGCTTTTATCTTAATCTGATTAATTCTCTATTTTATAATAGACAATTTTCTTTTTTAAAAGACTTTAAATTTTAAAACTCTCAAAATCCTTTAATAGTTTATATTCATTTAATTGCTGGCATGTGCTCTCATTTAATATTTTTATTGTTTTTCTGAAACGTAAGCTTTAGTTATCATAATCTAGAAATAATCACTTCTTAACAATCATAAATTTATTAAATTCTATATCAGATATAAAGAGCAATCTTTATGATCTAAGAAAACAATCAAGTGTGAATCTTAAATTATTAAATTAAATATCAGCTCTGAATTTATTATCAATCCTAAACTTTTGTATAATAGAATTTGATTCATAAAATATGTAATTATTCTCCAAAAATATTTATCTTTATAAAATAGATTAATGAAATTAGCTATCTTTTAATATACTTTATTGTCTCTTTTTTTATGGTTTTGATCTTTAACATCTTTTTAAAAAAGTCATGATTAAATTGAGTTATTCTATGATCTTTAAATATTTGTACAAATCATTTATTTTATTTCATTTCTTACTCAGCCATAATCTTTAACATTTATTTATATGTAATTCATTTTTAAACTACATATTTCCATCTTTCCAATTTGATTTAAAGCATCTTTTTTAAATTTAATATTTTATTAGTTAATAATATGTATCATTTCTGATTTCTAAAACTGAAAAAGCATCTAATTTGTATTCCTCATATAATTTCTTTATAAATAATTAACTTATACTTGGTATAAATTTTTTAATTCTATTCTTCTACTTTTCATCTAAATAGACTTCTTATTCAATCTGATTAAGTAGTTAATTTTTTAAGAATCGAATTTAGTTTTTTCCAATTTTTTAAATTTATTGATAGAAGTTTAAGCTAAGTTTATTGCTAAACACAATCTTATCATTTTTTGAACTATAAATTTTTTCTTAGTTTATATAACTTTTTTAATCTAACTCATAATTGACTTTATCTTTTTTCAATCTATCATTTTTTTGAGGTTTAATCTAGAATTGGGTGTATTTAAATGTTTGAATAGGTAGTCCTATTACACAAGTTCTTTTTAGAATGAAAAATTAGATAAATAAAACTTTTTGAGATCAGGATATTTCTTTTAGATAAACATGTTGATATGTTAATCTGTGAATTGATTGAAATTGCCTTAGAAATAAAGTAATATTTAATTTATTAGAGTTTAAATGGTAATGAAAGTAACAATTACTTCATTTGATATGAAATTGTAATATAAATAATTTAAGTGGATTAAGATCTAACTAATTTATTAATAAAAATAAAAAATAAAAAATAAAAAATTGCTTTGTAAGATGAAAAAACAAAAAAAGATTAGGTAATTATAAAATAATAATAATAGAAAAATTAATCGTCGAGTGATTTAAGTAACATAAATATTAAAGGAAGAGTTATTAGATTCATGGGTGAATACCAATGAGTATTTATTGTCAAAGTTAGATATTCCTACAAGTTTTAATTGTTAAGCTCCTGGATCAATGTTGGAAATTTTCTTAGAAATGTGAATAAAATAAATCTTTCTTCTTTATTATAATAATTATTGGGGTGGATAGTAGAAGTTGAAAGAGTATTGTTTAGATCGACTATAATATTCAGCTTGGCAATCTAAAATAAATGATATTTAAGGGTACTATATATATTTTTAAAATTTGAAATATAATAAATAAATGAATAATTTTGAAAAGGTTGAAGCTTTTGGATAATTGCCATAAGCTAGGTTTGGCCATACAATAACATATATTGCAAAAGGAAAGGCAATATTATTTGGGGGTAATAGAGAATAATTAAATGGCAGGCGCGACTGGTGACACAGGGAAATATAGTATTACAGGAGATACTTTTTCATTCGATATGTAAAGTAAATAGTGGAAGAGAGTAGAAGGTATATAAAATATTGAGATGAATAGTATAGGGAACAGCACCATCTCCTCGAGCAGCACATTCAGCTGTTTGTGTTGATATAAATTAAATAGTAATATATGGAGGAGCAACAGGAGGTAATTTCTAGATTAATTATTATAGGTGGTAGTCTAGCATCAGATGATCTTTATTTATTAGATTTAAGATCAAATGATGATATTGGACAATGGACTGTAGTTCCAGTAGTAGGAACAACTCCAGGTAGAAGGTATGGTCATACCTTAACCTTTACAAAACCATTTTTAATAGTCTTTGGAGGTAATACTGGATAGGAACCAGTTAATGATTGCTGTATGAATAATACATTTAAATTTAGGGTGTGTAAATGTAGAAAAGAGTCCTATTACTTGGGCTAGATTAGAATGTAAATCTGAATAACCATTAGCAAGAGTTTATCATTCTGCTAGTATTTGCACTAATGGAAGTGCTAATGGAATGGTTGTAGCATTTGGGGGACGTTCTAATGATTAATTAGCATTAAATGATGCTTGGGGATTAAGGAGACATAGAGATGGAAGATGGGATTGGGTCAAAGCTCCATATAAAATTGATAAAGAGTAACCTGTTGGAAGATATTAACATACTACATTGTTTGTTTATAGCATGCTCGTTGTTATTGGAGGAAGAACTGGAAATGTTGGAGAAACTTTGACTATTGATGTTTATGATACTGAAACATCAGAATGGTCCAAATTTAACAGTATTTAAAGATTTAGGCATTCATCTTGGTTAGTTGACACCAGTATCTTTGTCTATGGAGGATTTGAATTAGATTCACCAAATATTCCTACAGATATAATATCTAAGATTAATTTAAATAGATTACTATTACCAAGTGAAATATTAACTAATAAATTAGCCTAATACTAGCATGCTTAAAGAAAGTATTATCTTATTTTAATTTATAAGTGTATCACCATAATCATTATCACCATAAATGACACCAGTATCTCCAGATACTTAAGCCTCTCCTTTGAATAATTCTTTGATTCAAAAAAAAGCAGGTTAAAATAATTAAACTATACAAAAATAATAAAAACCATTTGCTTAAAATTAAACAGATAAATCTTAGTTTAAATTTATAAATTAAGCAGTAATTGCTGAAGAAGCACGGGATTCAAAAGCTCCTAATAAAAAGGGACGAGTACCTTAAAGTGCTTAAGAAAACAATATTGCTCATATATTTATAAATACATTATTATAACCTAAGACATTCATAAATATTTCAGAAAATGCAAAATTTTTATTTTAAGCTTAACATATAATTATGTTATGTGATTAAGCAGAAGCAATTTTAAAAGAATAACCTATGGTTTTAAGATGTAAAGCTCCAATAAAGATTTTTGGAGATATTCATGGGTAGTATTCAGATTTAATGAGATTTTTCGATTTATGGGGATCTCCTTTTGTTGATGGTAAGGATAGTGATATTGAAGCATTTGATTATCTATTTCTTGGGGATTTTGTTGATAGAGGTAATCATTCTTTAGAAACAATCTGTTTATTATTGGCTTTAAAGGTAAGATTTCCAGAATCAATCCATTTAATAAGAGGAAATCATGAAGATAAATGGATAAATAATGGTTTTGGATTTTCAGAGGAATGTGCTTAAAGATTAGGTGAAGATCCTAATGATGAAGATTCAGTTTTCGCAAGAGTAAATAGATTATTTGAATGGTTACCATTAGCAGCAATAGTAGAAGATAAAATTATATGTCTTCACGGAGGAATTGGTAGTTAATTAAATTATGTTGCTGAAATAGAAAATCTATAAAGACCTTTAGAAGTGATTCATGAAGTCACAACTCCTGAATAATAATTAGTAGTAGATATTTTATGGTCAGATCCAACTGATACAGATTAAGATTTTGGAATTTAGCCAAATATTATTAGAGATCCTGCAGGTACTGGAAATATAGTAAAATTTGGACCAGATAGAGTTATTAATTTCTTAATTAAAAATAATCTCTCTTTAATTATTCGTGCACATGAATGTGTTATGGATGGATTTGAAAGATTTGCTGGTATTTATTTATTTATTATTTTTATATAGGAGGTTAATTACTAACTGTTTTTAGTGCAACCGATTATTGTGGTAGACATAAAAATGCAGGTGCTGTTCTTATTCTTAAAAGAAACTTAGAAATAGTACCAAAATTAATATATCCTTAAAATCTTAATGCTCATAATTGGATTGAGGATGAAGAAGCTCTAAAAAAGAGACCACCTACTCCACCTCGTTGGAAAAATTAGGGTCAACGTAGAAGTTATGATTGATTTTTATGTTATCGTTTTATTCATAAATTTTAATAAAAAAAAAACAGTAAACTTATTTTCATTAACTCATTGTACTTTTTAAAATACCTTTCTTAGGATAACAATCTTATCTTATCAATTTCTTTATCATTGTCTCTTAAGGAACAAAATGATGTATTTTATCCTCTGTAAATCTAATTTTACATTTATCCGTTAAAACATCATCTGCTTCTCTCAACCATTTACGATTAACTAAATTCAGTATATACTTTCTATATCTGCTTATTTCTTTAGATGACAAATTAAAATGAGTTTTACAAACAGGTTTTGTTCTTGTTTTAATCATTAACAAATTCTTACTAAATTAAAATATTATTAAATTTATTGCCTAAGCTATATTTAAATAATAAAACGATGTCATCAACTCTTAAAAAGTCAACTAATCTTAAAACAGGCAATAAAATGACCAGATCTATCAATAATTTATCCATTTTTAAATAGGATTCCTCTAAAATCATTAAAACACAAAATATTAAAAATGACTATTACATTTAACTTTCTCCTAGACTAGAAACCTAAAATCTCACCTTTACTAACTCTATTAAAAAGTTTAAAATCATCTAACAGAGTGACTCTTTAGTTGAAACTTAATCCAAGCCTCAATAGACTTAGAGGGATAAAATCAAAAAATTAGTAAATAAAATGACCAATTCATGCATAAATAATTAATGCTTCTATTAAATGAAATCATCATTCAAAAAATGAAACAAATAATTGAAAAAATATTGATTTATCATATTTATGATATAAAAATAATCTAAAATTTCAAATTATGCTTATTTATTTTATTACATCGGTTCAGTCGTGAAATGATAATATATAGATAATATTTATACAATAATTATCCTTAAAATACTTTTATCAAATTTGTTCTATAAGAATAAATAAATATCAGAAATTTCATACAGAATCATGGTTTCAACCTAAGTTTAGAAAAAATAAATTGTATTGTTTTACACTTTTTAAAAAGATTAAGCATTTATCTTTAAACAATTATCTTTTAAACAATTAAGCGTTAAAGCTATAAACTCTTAAGTATTTTTTTTCTAATATTTAAAATAAATTGATTACTATAACCATAAGATATCATTATTTTTTGTCCTTCTTATATTATACAATTATTTACAATTATTTGAGGATTTCAATTTAAACTTTTTTTGGGATTGCTATTAATATAAAATTGATTAAATTCCAAATATATTGCTCTTTTTAATTTCTCTAAGCTCTTAATAAAATAATATTTGTAATTTATTTAAATATTCAATTTATTCTTTTACTAACAATTCTTCATAATATATTTCTAACTTTATCTTCATTCTTCTCGCTAAACTTTGTTAAAACCATCATTTTGACACAAAATTTTTTTAATATTTATTAATATTTTCTTAGCCAATAAATTAGTAAAATTTTACTAATATGTTTTAGTTAAAGTTTTTGGTACTTTTTTAACTTCTTAAATCAGCAGGATTGAATTTCTTACCAGTTAAAACAAAATCATTAGCCTTTAATTCTTGATTAATTTATGCAATATCAAATTTAATTTTAGAATTATTAGTCATGCAAGAAAACTTAAATTGAAGAGAAATAATTTTATTTCTATCAAGTAAGCTAATTGGTGAAAATCATATTTAAAAATTCCAATTCGCTTAATTATGATAAGGAATAAGTGAATATGTTACGAAATCTTCAAATCCAAAATATTAGTGACTTAAATAAAGTTTATTTTTTATCATTATCTTTAAAGAATAATTTTTATCAAATTAAATGATACAAAATATAAATAAGTTAATTTAGTTAGATGATAATTTCATATTATTATTTTGCTCATCTAGAGTCTTATTTGAATAACTTAATTCACAATTTATTAAAAAAATGTAATTTGTATAGTTAATTGAATAATTTATGACCTTCAATTATTAAGAATTTCTATAAATTAATTTTATAATACTTCGGTACATTTAGAATTTTCAGATTTTGATTTATTTAGACTAACTTCTTAATAATATAAAGTGTAAAATTACATATAATTTAATTTGAAGTAATGCCAGAATAGGCTTAGTATAAATTATAAATATATTCTGAAACTTCGCTTAAAGGATGGTACATTAACATTTCTTTTCAGCAATAATTATACATTATTAATTGATGTTTGGGTGGATCAGTGTATTGTATGAAGTCACTCCTTTCAAGAATTATTTTCATGATGAATTAATAATTTTTATTTTAAAATTATAATGTTTACTAAAGTAAATATGAAAAATAAATTCGCATTCTTATTAAATGTTTTAAATGTTATCTAAATTCTCACTTAATACTAACTTAATGGAAGTAATTTTAGTATAAGAATAAGAAATTTTTAAATATAAAATAATTCTCGAGATAAATGATATTAAGTATAGCTTTAATAATTTAAATGATTATTTAGTATTTATAAATCAAATTATTAAGATACTTTTAATCATTTAAGTTATTCTAAAAACTTATAAGGATTTTAGATAAATATATTTAAAGATCAAATTTACAAAAAAAAAATAGAACTCAGATAGTTTTTGAAAGCTCTAAATTTTAACAAGCTAGGATATTCTATAAAACAAAGTTTGTTGAACTTTGAGATCAAAATTGATATCTCAAAGAAACAGAATTTAACTAATTAATCAATTTATAATCTGAATGAATCAGAGAGATGAATTTTTTAGACGTTTGAAAGAACTAACAGGGTAATTATTTTTAGTATAAAATTATATTATTTATTAAGGATTCATCTTTCGCTTGATTTTGATTATAGAGGTCTGAAACTATTCATTGGAAATTAATACTTGATATATTAATTTTTTATCTTAATCAATTTAAACTTTTTGATATCATTAATGTAATAAAGAATATGATGGAATATTTATGTTAATTATTATTTGAAATTAATTTTTTGTTATTCATTTAATTTATAATTACAAGATTTATTTTAAATCTATATAAAAATCTATTTGATAGACTTTATATCAAATTGAGGAAAGATTCTATTAGAAAAATTATTTTTCTATTTTTTTCAATAGGAAAAGTGACAGAAAATATATTTTATAAAAAAGTCAATATTGCAGAAAATTATGATTAAATTATTCAAAATTCTTTATTAGAAACGAACAGATTTGATTCAGGCTAGAATCTTGCGAGTTAATATGAAAATATTTATTATAACTAAAGAATTTGAAAGCATTTCAATATTGTTAATTGATACTAATATTAAAGTAATGGTGTTAAATTATTTAATTTCTTAATGGATGTATTGCTGAGCTTAAATTTTTTTTTTAAAGGTATATTAGCTAGTTTATAAAATTAGAGTCATTTATGTTAACATTTAGGCAATTAAAAAATTCAATTATCCTAGAAGACTATTTAAATAACTTCTCTCTTATTTTGTTCTTCTATGTTTAATCATTATAGAATTTGTAATGCAAATTCAAATACACCTCATTATTTGATTCATAAAAATAAGGTTTTTCAAATTTTGTACAACCTTTTTGTATATCAAAAAAATAGTAGATTAAATTATTTGATTTTTCATTTTATAACATTTTTTTACTAAATTCCTAATTCAATTATCATATATTTTCTCGTTTACTATTTTTAATCAATCTATCATAAGATTTTAGATTTACGTGTAATCATTTTATGTTAAACTTTCAAATAAGATTATCAATAAATTCAAAGCAATTAGTAGATAATTTTTATATTTGCTATTCTATTCAAAATTTAGATTTTCTATGCATTAAATAAAATTTATTTCAATCCAATGATAGTGATATTTTCAAAAATTTTTCTCTATATGGATTTGTTATTTGTTAGATTTTTCTTATAGATATTGATTAAATGAGATTAAAATAGTTTTTAAAAATAAAATATAATTCGTAAATTTGTAAAATGAATATATATAGACTTAGTATATGTTTCGACCATTAGACTATTTTTATAGAGCTTTTAAAATATTTTTATTAAGAAAAAAATTGTTCATAATTCTTTTTAGTGACCTGATTGTATGCTTCTTCATTTTTGGAAAAAATAAGAAGTGTATATATATATCAAAGAGGAGATTAAAGAATTTATACGACATTAATCTAGCATTTTATATTTAATTGAGAATGTATGAAATTATTTTCTAGATTTAGTTTAATCTTCAACAGTGATATAAGCCATAGATGTTTAGCGTAAAAATAGTTTGTAGAGAAGAAATAATAAATTATTAGTTAAAGTAAAAGTAAGAGAAGATTTATTCAAAAAAAAAAAATTATATTGTAAATATCTGATATCACTTAAATATTGGGAATAATGAATTTATGCAGTGAGTAGAAATATATGGAATTCATAATTATTCCATAATCATATTGGGGGTATTTAAGAAGATTTTTCTTTAAATAAATTTTAATACATAAAATGTAAACCCCCTAAATTCCAGCCGTAGTTTCTATAAGACCCTTCACAGTTCCAAGTAGATACTTGTCAACAGCAACAAACAGATCAAGATGTTTAGGAGAAGATTTTGATGTTAGAATTGCTAACTAAGCTACAGAAAATGCTTATTTCTTATTAGAACATGTGAATGGTGCAGTTTATAGAATAAAGCCAGCTACACATCCAGATCATTTTGTGTTCTGTTCAAATGACAATGCTAGAAAATTCGGAAATGATTTTGATGTCAGAACTCATCATTATGCGGAGCCAAGAAATAATTGGATTATAGAAAATGTAGGATGGAGTACATTCACAATTAGATCTGAAACAAATCCAAACTTTTACCTTTTCGCAGCAGATGATAATTCAAATGCTCACTAAGGAGAATTAGATGTTAGAACTCATGCTCACTAAGAAGAAAGAAATCTTTGGTTCATAGTTACAGTACCAAATATCGTTCATCCATATCCTCTTTTACATTAACCACCTGTTGTTTCTTTAAGACCAATTCTTTTACAATAACATTTCCTTACTTTTGCAGAACCACATTAATAATTCTAAACTGATTTTGCAGTCAAAGCAAG
>CAJJDN010000025.1:202359-266391 GCA_905182985.1 Paramecium sonneborni | reverse complement strand
TAAATTCCAGCCGTAGTTTCTATAAGACCCTTCACAGTTCCAAGTAGATACTTGTCAACAGCAACAAACAGATCAAGATGTTTAGGAGAAGATTTTGATGTTAGAATTGCTAACTAAGCTACAGAAAATGCTTATTTCTTATTAGAACATGTGAATGGTGCAGTTTATAGAATAAAGCCAGCTACACATCCAGATCATTTTGTGTTCTGTTCAAATGACAATGCTAGAAAATTCGGAAATGATTTTGATGTCAGAACTCATCATTATGCGGAGCCAAGAAATAATTGGATTATAGAAAATGTAGGATGGAGTACATTCACAATTAGATCTGAAACAAATCCAAACTTTTACCTTTTCGCAGCAGATGATAATTCAAATGCTCACTAAGGAGAATTAGATGTTAGAACTCATGCTCAATAAGAAGAAAGAAATCTTTGGTTCATAGTTACAGTACCAAATATCGTTCATCCATATCCTCTTTTACATTAACCACCTGTTGTTTCTTTAAGACCAATTCTTTTACAATAACATTTCCTTACTTTTGCAGAACCACATTAATAATTCTAAACTGATTTTGCAGTCAAAGCAAGAGGAGCAAAGACAGATAAGACTTAATTCTTCTTAGATAGAGTTTAAGGAAATGTATTCACAATTAGATCAGCTGCTAGTCCACTCTATTATTTATTCTGTGCTAATGGACAAGCATATAATCAATGGGGTGACTTTGATGCTAGATTCCATACACATAAAGAACCAAGAAATCATTGGATTATTGAACCAGCTGGATAAGGATATTGGACTATTAAATCAGCCACTAATCCTAATCATTTCTTATTTGGACTCTAAGATGAAGGAAATGGACATGAATTCAGTGTTAGAACACATCCATTTGTTGAAGATAGAAATAAATGGATCATAGATGGATTCTAGGGATGATGAGTATTTCATATCAAATATTATATTCAATCATATCTAATATATATATTTCTTTATTATTCAACATCATTTTATTATATCTTTCAAATCATACTATATATATATATGACTTTTCATTTAAGATTTAGATAATTATCATCTCTCTGAACTTTACGATTTTCTTAATTTTTAAGTTTTTAGAATCTACTCATTGTATAATAATATTTTATAATAATAACTTTATTAGATCAAAATAAATAAAAAATTTATGGAACTTGGATCTAACCCTTTAATTGTTTCTTTTAAACCTGTTGCTGCTCCAACTAAATATTTAGCAATCTGCACAAATAAATCTAGAGCTCTTAATGATGATTTTGATGTAAGATGTGTCTAAGAAAGCTCTGTTGACACATATTTTATTATTGAGTAAGTCAAAGATAAAGTTTATCTTATCAAATCTGCTGCTAAACCCAATCATTATTTATTTTGCTCCAATGATGATACAAGAAAATTTAAAGACAATTTTGATGTTAGAACTCATTCATTTTAAGAAGCAAGAAATAATTGGATCATTGAAAATCATGGATGGAGTGTTTTTACAATTAGATCTGAAACTAATCCAGATCAATTTTTATTTGTTGCTTCTGATAAATCAAATAATCATGGTAAGGATTTTGATATACGAACTTAAAATAAAGAAGATTAAAATAATCATTGGTATATTATTACAATTCCTAATTTTACTACACCATATCCTTTAAAATATGATCCTATTGTTGTTAAATTTAGGCCTACTCATTTACCCTAAAGGTAATCATCATAAATTATTTTCTGATGATTTTAATGTGAATGTTCAATAAAATAACAACTTACATTCTAAATTTATATTTGATAGAGTGACTGGAGATGCTTTTGCTATTAGATCATTTTAATTTCCATCATTTTATTTATTTGTCGATAATAAATAAGAATTGAATAAATTTCATGATTATGATGTCACATTTCATCCATTTAAAGAACTTAGAAATATTTGGTTAATAGAAAAGACAGAATCCAATTTATGGACAATAAGATCTCTAACCAATCCTAATCAATTTTTATTTGTAGTTTAAGATGAAGCCTAAAATGATTAAAGTTTTCCAATAAGAACTCACTCCTTTTTAGAAGAAAGAAATAAATGGTTTATTGATGGATTATAATAATATTGAATCATTTACTATTAATTTCAATCAAATTTAGTTATTCTTATTTAAAGATTTTTTCTTTCTCTTTACAATTCTTACAAGCCCTTTGTTTTAAAAATATTCTTAGTCTTGGCAGGGATTATTTTCAGTTTTAATCTATAATTGATATCAAGTTTCTATTGAAATAGCTTTTAATAAATAAATGTTTATAAAAAAAAGAATGAATAGTTCCTTAGATAAAGTAAAATAGACTCTGCAGAATTCTTAGACCCTCTTTAGTCTTGAAAAATATTAGTCCATATTTTGTATTAAGAAAAAATGTTGAATTTTATATGAAAAATGACGTAATTTTCATATATGATTAAATTAATTGCGCAATTTAATTATTTTGTTGTTAGACATTCCTTCTAAAAGATCAAGGATTAATCATAAATTCTAATGATAAGACAAAATGATTAAATGCAAATGATTAATATTTTTTGATTAAAATCATCCATCAAGAATTTTGATCATTAATTAATTTATTTTTCATGTCTCTTCACTATTTAATCACAAACAATAATAAGGGCTTGCAAAAATAGATTGAGTTTAAAAATTTTATTGTGAAAAACTAATCATTAAGAATAAAAAGAGCTTAAAAACCTTTAATTCGGAACAGTAGATAAATTACATTTGGTTCAACAAATGATAAAGAAATTCCCTATTTTAAATTTCCAAGTCTTCCTTAATATGATGTTACTTATTAGTAAGTAGACAAACACTAAAGAATAGCGTCAATTAAATCAGATAGACAATCGCCTAAATAATTTATTTAAGAAAGCACGTCAACACCTATAAATAGAAATGAAACATATAAAAGATAAAGAAAGAGTGTTAATTTAAATGAAATTAAAGTTAGAATTCCAAAGTTGAATTTGCAAATGCCTTTAAATTATTTTGATTTCCAAATTTAATAGCCAATGAGTTTAAAATAAGTGCATCATTTATTTGACGTTTTGAAGTAATATATTATTAATATTTTAGAGAAAAATACTAGATAAAAACATCAAAAGAAATATGATATAACAATCAAGTCATGTTGATGATTTAATTAAATTTTTTTTTTAAGATATTGCTTATTATCTTTAACATCCAAAAATTATTAGTGGAATTTATCTCTTGCTTCAAAACAGTATTTGGCCTTTATTTTTAATCATTAAATAAGTTATTTCAATTTAGAAAGATTTATATTATTTTATAATTAATTAATATATATGAAATCATCATTTTTCGAGAATTGTCGCAATATTTTTTTAATACAATTTATTTGGTTTTGAACGAATTTATTAAAAATCTAAAAAAAAACAAATAAATATATAAGATGTTTTATTTACAATAAAGTATTGGCTTACTTTTATTAATTAGAAAGAATCAATAAGTTATTTAATGTTAAACCATTTTATAATTTTATTTTAAAAAAATCTATTTATATTAAATAAATTAATATTTAATAAGAATTTCAAGAAATAATAGATTTAAAAGAAGATTTGCAGAAAGTTTTATGCCTATAAACAAAAAAAGAGAGCATTTGAAAAGGGGAATATAAGTGACAAAGTTAGTTTCTGGAGAAAAAAGAGTGAGAAGAATTAGAGTTAGGCCAATTATTAATTTAGGGCTTTTCATTTATTTAAAGGGAATTCTCTTGGGTCATTATGGTATAGCAAAAAAAGCAAAAATATCGAGAAAGCATAAAAAAGAGTTGATATAATTAATTTGATGCTGTTCCCTTCTTTGAATGATTGGCGAAAAAATGCAATTTTGAATTGGGAGCCAAAACGAAAGATAAAAAATAACTCTAAAATAAAAAAGGATGAATCAACTGAATAAACTTAGAAATCGAATTCTCTTTAAAAAAAAATCTGTTTTAAAAACAAAAGAAAATATTATGAATTAATTACAAACAAATGTTATAAAAATTAATCACTATAAAGAAATAAAAATTAAAAAATAAAGTTGAACTGAGTCTAAGAATGATAAATTTGAAAAATTAACAATATGTGATATTATAAATCTCACAAATTTTATACATAATCTTTAGAAGAAATGAGTTTTTAACTACTAATTTTTAATTAACATTGTCAAAAATTACTATTTACTCTTTAATTAATCAGAAAAATTTTTTCTTTAGTTTTTCAGATCCAAATAATGCTTAAAAATTACTCATTTTATGTACAGAACTAGCAGTAGTTGTTTTTGGAGATGCTAAATTACCAAACTACTCTGTTTTTACTCTTTCTATTACTTTTTTATTATTTTAATCAGGCATAGTAGTTATTCGATCTGAACTCTATTATGTCTTAGATTAATTAATCAGTAATTTTATTGACTAAAAATGTAAAGTAAAAATTACTTTGAAATCTTAAAGTGAGCTTTATGCCTATTACATAGTTTTTGAATAATTATGACCTAATTTAGAAGTTTAATGCTAAAGTTAGGATGGTTTTGCCACAACTTCGTGTTTTTGTAAATTTTCATTAATTTCGCTTTTTCCTTTTGTTCCAATATTAGGTTTTAAATCTTATGGAGACAATTTTGATTCATTTTAATCTAACAGGGGTGATTGAATCTTTGATTAATTTAACGAAAATGGTTCAGCTAAAAGAGCTTAATTTGTTAACTGATTCAAATCAACTTCATTAGTTCTTCTTGATTTTTCTTATTCTTCCCCACTATCTCTTGAGTAATAGAAATCATCTAATAAATAATTTGCAGTGTCAACATTCTTAAGGAATAATATTAATTAATACTTAAAATTCTTTTTATAAATTAATTTGAAATTATCTTCTAAATTCAGCATCTCCTTTGTTAAATTCTTCCTCATCGAAATTATATTATAAAGGTTAAGGTTTATAAGGAGGTTTAACATTTTTATTTAAAATTGCTTTGAAATCTATATCTTAAAACCATTTATGATGTAAGATTTCAATTATTCCATTCTAATTACCAAGTCTTTCATCTGGATTTTTACACAATAATTATTATATTAAATCCTTCAAAAGAGGAGAAATGTGAATGTAATTTGGAAATTGTATTTATTCAGTTAAAATTGAATTATAAATATCTTAAGTGTTATGTGAATAGAATGGAGGTAATCCTGTTACTAATTCATATAATAATGCTCCTAAACAATAACAATCAACTAAATAATTATGTCCTGTTTTCATTAACATTTCTGGAGCCATATATTCTGGCGATCCGCAAAATGAATAAGCAAAATCATTTGGTGTCATTTCTGGTTTTGATAATCCAAAATCACTTAATAATAAATGACCTTAGAGATCTAATAGAATATTCTCAGGCTTAACATCTCTATACACTATATTTAAAGAATGTAAATAAGACATTCCTAAACATATTTCTGCAAAATATATTTTTGCATCCTACTCACTTAATCTCTTAAGTTTTCTTAAGTGATAAAATAATTCCCCTCCAGCACAATATTCTAAAACAAAAGCAATATAAAATTTTGTTTCAAATGAATAATGTAATGGTGTAATAAATTGATTATTCATTTTAGTCATAATATCTCTTTCATTCTAAACTATAATTTCTTTTGAATTTTCAAATATAAATTTCTTGTCAATAAGTTTCAAAGCATAAAACTTTCCATTATCTTTTTTTCTTACCAGGTAAACTCTTGAGAATCCTCCTACACCTATACATTTTATCAATGAAAAATCTTTCAATCCTACTCTTTTTGTTTATATTGGCTAAGAATAAAAAGGTTATAATTCTAGGGTTAATCCTTTAAAAACCTCCAAAGTCAAATTATTTAACGTAAGATAATAGTCATATGGAATATTTTTTGATACTGTTAAGAATTAATTTATTTTATTCAATTCTAAAAATTATCAATATAATACCTTATTAAATAGAATCTCCATCTGTAGAACCTGTTCCTCCTCCAAGCTTTGTAAATTATTTCTCAATACTACCTATTTATTATATCAGATAATTAAAAAGATCATCAGTAGTTTTATTTTAGTATTTAAATAAATAATGATACCTAAATACTTAAGATTAATTACTTCTATTATTTATAATATAATATAATCTTTAATTATTATTCCTAATCATAATTTAAAGGTTCATCTATATTTTACTATTTTTATGGTATATAAGATGAACATGCTTCAGTCTTAAAATGAATTTAATTGATTGATTTTGTTTCATTCTCTGGTTATTTCTCATGAAATGGTTTTGATATTTATACTTATTTAAATTAGTTTTTATTTTAAAGCATTTACTCTATGGATTATCGATGATATGATGGATCATCAGATAAAATAGACTATTTATTTTATTTTATTTAAGAATTCTTTAAATGATCATCTTAGGAACTTTTCATATTTTTTAACTACATAATATTATTTCAATAGTTATACTATTTGCATATCAAATAAATATTAATCTTTTTTTTTTATTATCGGCGAATTTATTTAATTTTAAGGGGATTGATTGTAAGATTATTTAATGGATTGCGACTATTTAAAAAGTTGATTCTATAAAGAATAAACTCATTAAGCATACTTCTAATGAAATTATAGCAAGAGATAAATTTTTTTATTTGAGTATTTACCTTTTTGTATTATTTCCATCATCAGTTTAAACATTCATATTTCCATTCTAGAATTTTCATCATAATATATACATTTAATTGCCCATTCTTTAAACGTTCGCTTTTCAAACTTTACGTTTATAAATTATCTATGCTTTTGCTTCCTTGTAAAGTATTCTTTACAGAATTTACCATTCGTGTAATTGTATTTCTTTCTTTTTTTAAATAATCTAATAAGTCATTTTTTTTATTTTTAGATTAAGGTCGTTCTGTCTTTGCTGTTTTTAAATTGCTTCGTGAAGATTTAATATCACTGCTTAAAGAAGGTTCTTAAAAGCTATTTCTATTGATAAGTGATTGAATCTACGAACTTATTTTCTTCATTAACGATGGCAATAATAATTTAATTCAAATTATATATTTTATTATTCAGAGAGAAAAATTCAGAATTAAATACTGTAAATTCTATTTTATAAAATATTAGGACTTTTTTATACTTTGATCATAAGTTGTTTCATTCATTTTAAATGTAAGATACTTAAATACATATCAAGACAAATAAATATCATTTAAACTCCCTTTAAAACTCAAACTTTCTATAATAAAATTTTCTACCCTAAGAGTATCATATATAAAAGCAATTTTTTATTAAATTTTTATAATTATTCTAATATCAACTATATATTAATATTGTTCGAAATCCTTTTATTAAGAGAATTCTTATAAAATTTTATTTTACTTAATCTATGATTGTTAAGATTAATAAGAATTTTTCTTAAAAGCTGCTCAAAACGAAATTCTTTTTATCTAAATAAGATAAAATACTTCATAAAATTCTTCTATTCACTATAATAAGAAATTATAAAATGACATTTGCAGAAGAAATTAAATTATTAATAATAAGTCATATATTTTTGTTTTTATGGAAAATATAATTCTTTATAAAATTTTGTATTTTTCTCAAATTCTTAATGATTAAGAATTTATATAGAGTCCTCATTTCTCATTTAAACAATTTTATTAATTTAGTTAAAATTTTTTCTGTAATGCTAGTTTCCAAAAATTCAGATACTGAAAATGAAAATAACATAAACTTATAGACACCAAGACATAACCTATCCTTTGTTGCTATATAGAAGGAAGATTGGAGTTAAATTATAGAAGAAGAATCTATAAATGATTTCAGGTAGAAAGATCTAACATTGGCCTTGTTTTATTCAACCTTTCTTACAATATCAGAGTACTACTATAATAAATATTTAGTCATATAAATTTATTGCACATATTTTCACAATTAAAAGACTTCGAAATGCCAAATCCATAAGAGCCTAGTGCATATTATGCAGAATTGATAGATAGAGATGTTGGAAGAACTTATTAATAGATTCCATATTTTAAAGATAAATCAAACTAAGACTAATTAAGAAAGATCTTGCTTAATTATGCAAATTATGATCCAGATGTTGGTTATGCTTAAGGAATGAACTTCATTGCTGGAACCTTAGTTTACTTTTAACTTCCTGAACCTTAAAAAATATTCAATTAATTAATTTACAACCATAGAAATAACTATCTATCAGGAACTCCAGGTCTGTTTGAAAATTTAGCAAAACTGAAATTTAAATTGAAGACTTCCATTCCTAAATTATTTAAGCATCTTTAAGAAATTGGCCTTAATGATTTGGGCATTTGCTTTAGCCCTTTCTATCTAACCATGATGCTTTAAAATACACCCTTTTAATACTAAATGCTCATCTTAAATATTTATTAATTAATGGGATAAAAATATATTACAAAATTATTAATCGCCATGCTCAAACTTTCTAAAAATACAATAATGAAAATAAAAGATGTAGAAAAAGTTAATCGGTACATAAGAACAGAATTAGTAGTTAGCTTTTTCTAAGAAATCGAAATTTGTAGAAAAGAATAACGACTTATCTAATTACTATTTAATATTGGATTAATAAAGCGTGTTAATCAATATTGATTTTTTTGTTGTTGAAAATATACTTTAATATATAATTTAATTATATTCAAAATTATTATCATTTTATTATATAACAGCATTTAGAATATCTCTTTTCATAAGATTTTTATAAATTAGTTTAATTTACAATGAAAAATTTCACAAAGTATTCAAGAAATAATTTTTGATTATTTATGTATTTATTAATAAATGTTATAAAAGGCTTATAAAAAGAGCCTTGCTGATTAATAAACACCTTAATTTATAAAATTGTCGACTACATTCCAAAATCTTAGAAAATAAACCTTTCAAATACAGATGACTGTTTGCAATTTAATCAAAGAAAGGGGAAATCAATTTTATAAAATGAGTAAGTTCATATATATAAATCAAAAGATGATTTTTAGACTGCTTGTCAAATATATGAAGAACTGTATTAATTTTTTGAATTTAGAGAATGTAAAAATAACACTTAATATTTGATAAAATATAACGGGAAATCTTCAGATGAATTGATTCTTCTAAATTGTAAAAGAATATTCATAATAATAGAACTCAAAATAGCAATTTTAAATAATATATCAGCAACTTATCTCAAACTTTAATTGTTTTAATAAACTGTAGAAATCACTAATTATATATTAAACTATGATCCTAATTCCCCGAAAGCTTTATTTCGAAGAGGAAAAGTAATTTATAAATTTATTGAAAGGCTCTATTATCACTTTCTCCATTGACTAATGAAAATCTTATTGCCTCAATTGATGATCTTAAAAAAGCTTAGCAAATTTAATAAGATGAATTAATTCATATCACATATTAATAAGCAGTTGAAATTATGAATAACAGGTAATTAAATCATATAAATTTAATTGAAAATGCTAATTTAACTTATGAAATTGATTATTCTAAGGAAATCCCTTAAGAAATAAATGAAGTAAAATTATTTACAGAAAAAAAGGGAATGGAAATGCTGAAAGATTTATAAAAATAAGGAAGAATTAAAGAAGCAAATGAATTCCTATAAGAATTGAATCAAATTAAAGAAGCAAAATAATAATTAGAAAAAATAAGCAGACTTAATTTTGATAAACCAAAACCTGTAAATTTTATTATTTTTATATTAGTATCTTTAAGAAACAATTAAAAGATTAGGTGTTAATTCTATTTAGCTATAGTAAGAATTTAAGAAAATTCAATATCAACATCTCTAAGATATTAGGAAAAAATTGAAATAATGGAATAACTGTTATTCAAAAGACCTTAATATAAATAATTAAGGACTTTAGGGAGAATAATAAGAGTATCCATTAGAAAATTAAACTTAAAATGTCTTATTAATTTTAGGAGGACTTTTATTATTTATTTTAATAGGTGTTTTTGCAGCAGGAACATGACAAAAAATATATTATAAGATTTAATTATTCATTTGACAATAAATACAATAATCAAAACTATAACTACAACAATAAGGCCACCAATTATATAATAATATTTTTTCATAGATTGTTTTTAGTTTTAATCCACTGAAACCAATTCATTTGAAACTCCAATAATATTAGTCTTTGCTTAATTTAAATTTTATTGACCAAAATCTAATTCTTAGCCTTATTAATCTACCATATCATCCATTTAATTAGCAATTAAATTTAATTAAAGAGCTTCCTTTTCAATTAAGTCTAATTCATGTTATCTTTCATCAATTAACATATTTTCTAAATCAATCATATCATTTTCAATAAAATCTTCATCAATTGACACTGTTTTAATTCTTTAGCTTTCTTCTGCATGAACTTAAGATAAATTGCTTCTTTCAATATTTTATACTCTTTGATCTTTAGGAACTATTTTCACATAATTTTAATCTACAAAATATTTTAATTATTCTTATTGATTTTCTTATCCATAAGCCTTAGATTATCTAATTACAGAAATTTTAGAAAATTTTTGTTCAAATGAGGAATTTACAAAGCTTTTCATAATCCTTTTTTATCTCTCTACTTCTTTTTAGTATTATTGTTTTAATTTGTTGGCCACATTCTTTTATTCGTTTCCTCTAGCAATTTTTTCAAGCTAAGCTATTAAAACTTTTAATTTTTCTGCTTTTATTTTGAATTGATTTCTAGAAATTTATACATCTTTATATTATCTAAGTAAATTAAGATAATTATACAAAGTAGCAATCTATACAGATTATTATTAGTCATTGAAATCTTTAATTTCTACAACAGAATTTTCTATTTTCTTAATTATTACTAGATCTTAATACCTCCTGAAGAGTTTAGAATTAAGTTTTAATCATCTCAGATTTTTAAAAGAGGTTTTCTTCTAAATCAATCATCCAAATTTAATTATAAAATAATTATAAAAATAAAATGTAGATTGATGAGTATATTTTTGGAAATATTATTAATATCTTTGTTTATTTTAGAAATTTTGATGAATTCTAATTAGTTTTTATGGAAATCACATAGTACGCTATAAAAAGTAATTTAGTAAATTTAAATAGATATTATTTCATAGTATATATGTTTATTAAAGAAAATTTTTAAATTTTTAATAAGTGCTCATGAATCACCATAACTTCATAATATTGTTTAGTTTGATATAAACTGTATTTTGTGAACCAACAAGCTCTGAAAGATGGGGATACGGATTTTTGGCATCTTTTGCTGTAAGTATGATTGGATTTGTTGTTTCTATTTTGATCATAATTTTAAAAAACTTTAGTAAAGGTGAAACAGCAAAATAAGTAATGAAAGTTTTAATTGGATTTGCTGTAGGTTCATTATTAGGTAAAATTAAATTATATCTTTAGGTGATTCGTTTATACATTTAATTCCTCATTCATTTATATCTCATGATCATGGCCATGAAGAAGAGGATCATGATCATGAAGAGGAAGATCATGATCATCATAGATTATTGAATGAAGAGGAAATAATTGAAGAAGAAGAAGAAGATATTTCAAAAGAATTTCTAACATCTATGTTATTAATACTTGGAGTTCTAAGTTTTGTTATAATAGAAAAATGTTTGGTTTTTTTATAGGCTTATTTTATGAATTCAAAAAAAGTTCAACCTGATATTCCTTAATAAGAAACAAATCCTGATAATAAAAATCTTGGTGATTCTCCTGATATAATTGATAAATTAGAAAGAATTTAAGAAATACATTATGATAAAATATCTCAACTTCCAATTTCATAATAATTACTTTCTTTTGAGAGTTGGAAATATAAACCAACTTTAGGGTATTTAAATTTGATTTCTGATTTTCTTCATAATATTATGGATGGTTTAGCATTAGGAGTTATATTTGCAACTGCAAAAGAAGATAATTTTGATAGTACTATAGCAACACTTATAGCAATTATAGTTCATGAATTAGCTTAGGAAATAGGTGATACAAGTATATTACTTGAAAATAAGTTCACTAATTCATAAGCATTATTTTCAAATGGAATAGTTAATTTAAGTGCTCTAATTGGTGCTTTAATAGGATTAGGAGTATCAACAATAGAGAATGAGGCATATGTTTTATCATTTGTAGCAGGTAATTTTATTTATATAAGTTGTGTTGATATGTTACCAATAATTTTAAAAGAAGAAAATGCTAAAATTTCCTTCTTATAATTAATTTCCTTTTCTGCTGCTGTTGCCATAATGTATGGAATAGCTTATTATGAACACTCCAAAGAATGATATAATATATTATAATTTATTTATTTTTAATATAAAATTTATATGAGTAAACTTACGAAGGTAGTGTTTGATAGAAATTATATATTGAAAGGGGATCACTATATTATAGATTTGAACACAAGAAATCTAATAAGTATTAAGAATATTGATCAATATTGTCGTGCTGATAAAATTTAAGAAGTCATTCTTGAATAGAATAGTCTAAATTAAATAGAAGAAGTTTTCAGACAAATGTATATAAATTATCCAATTCTAGGATCTTCCTTAGGGTATTAGAACTTTAATTTAACTAAATCACAATGATAGAAAATTTAGAACTTCCTAATTTAGAATAACTTAATCTAAATACTAATTTTATAAAAGAAGTTCCTCAATTATAATTACCTAGATTAAAAGTATTAAATCTATCATTTAATAAAATAACATATATTGCTGACTAAAATCTCCCTTCTTTAGAGTAACTTAATTTATCTGGAAATTAACTTATTTATCTCCCTAAATTAAATTAATCTCCTCGTCTCAGAATTTTAGATGTTCAAAAAAACAATTTAATATCAATAACAAGGTTAATGGGTACATGTTAATACTTACAGGATCTAAAGGTTGGTTATAATTAGGTTCCTGGAGAATATATAGATGAATTATGTGCAGTTATTTAAACTTTACCAAGTCTTGATAAAATAGATTTTAAAGGAAATCCAGTTGCTTAAATTAATGGTTATGAAATTAGATTATTAAAAGCAAAACCAGGTTTAAAATATATTGATAATATTCATTTAACTGAAAATATCATTTAAAATTTATAGGTTATATTCATTTATATTTTAGAATATGGAAAAAACTAAATCTTTTAATGAATTAGTAGAGTTAACAAAAGAATAATATTATAAATGGATATAAGAAAGAGAAGAAGTGAGGAGAGTCATGTAGAAATAATTAAATTAGCAGAAACTTAAATTGGATTTCTAATTTGAAGATAAAGAAGAAGACAATATTTAAGAAATGAAAGAGTTTTTTGATTTTATTAAAGAAATTGAAGCTAAAAAAAAAAAAGGTGAAAAATTGAATATGGATGATCAAAATATTTAATTATGGAGATAAAGATTATTATAATCTGAAAATTAAAGAATATAAGCTTAATAATTAATTAGATAATAATAAATAAAAAACACTGAATAATAAATCAATAATTATGTATCCACAAAAAGTATGATGGTATTCTGTTTTATTATTTTCTAAGCAAAAATTATTTGAAATTGCAATTAATGAACCTGAAATGTGGAAGGAAATCAAAAGAAAAGAACTTGTTTAAATTCCTTAAGAATAGAGTGATGAACCATCTTCTGGTATGAGATCTATGAATAGTATTGAAACACCTTAAGAATCTGGAAGTAGAAGTGGAAATTACAGTGTAAGAAGTGGAAAGTCAAGATTTTGAATAATTATTTTATATATTAAATGAATTAACCTAAAATTAGTAAGGTTGACATATTGTATTAAAGAAATAACTAAGCTATTCTAGAAATGCCTAAAGATTATAGAAAAGGACATTTTATGATTAGAAAAAATGAAATAAGAATTGAAAAAGAAGAAGTATAGCCACCAAAAAAGAAGTATGATTTTTTTTGCATTTTAGAGATACAGATTTGAATACTCCTAAGGAATATAATTAACTAAGAAAGAAAAATATGTAAAAAGAATTAATTAAATTATAGTCTTATAATTAGAGATGATAGAGAAAAATAACCTTATTAAAGTTAAAAATTTCTGGATGATTTACCTCCTACTTAAAGTTTGATTTTGTTTAAGAATAGAGATAAATATTCACTAAGTTTTGTTTCTCAAAAATCAGAAGTTTATAAATATGTATTATAATAATTAATTTAAGATGTCTGAAGAGTTCTAAAATAAAATATTTAAAGATTTTGATAAAGGGTTAGATGCAAGAAAAAATTAAGAAAATAGAGACAAAGTTGATATTGGAGTTAATAAAGAGATTGCATAATATGGAGATGATTTTTCTGGTTCAGAAGTAGATGAATAATTTTCTAGTAAAAAAAAATAAGTTAAGAGAAAAAAAAACTCAAAAATTTCTCATAAACTTAATTATTAATCTGATGGTGAAAAGCCAAAAAAGAAAGTTAAATAAAATGAATCTGATGATGATGTTTCCTCAGATTCTGTTTAAAATTCAAGTTTTTCTTGATAATGAAAAGCGTAAAATATGTTATATTTCAGAATATTTTATTAAATTATATTAATTAATGACGTTTTATGTTTAATAAATTCTAAATTAAGGTTTTGAAAATGTTTTGGGTATTAATATTTGGGTATTAGATCATAATAAATGAATATTATTTAAAATATACATAATAAATGGATTATATTAGATAAATAGTTTCAGGGAAAAAAAAGAGATTCATTTCAGAGGGTTATAACTTAGATTTAACCTATATTTGTGACAGAATAATTGCAATGGCCTTTCCAGCAGATGGATTTGAAAGCTGTTACAGAAATCCTATTGACAAAGTAATATTTATATAGAATTTTAGGTTGTATAATTTTTAGAAAATAGACATGGTAACAATTACTTAATAATGAATTTATCATCACGTACATATGATTATTCTAAATTTAAAAATTAAGTAAAAAATTATCAGTGGAACAATCATCATGCTCCTTAATTACATTTACTCTTTAATATGTGTAAGTCTATGTAAGAGTTCTTTAATTAGAAATAAGAAAATGTTGTTGTTGTACATTGTTTGGCAGGAAAAGGAAGAACAGGTACATTAATCTGTTGTTATCTTTTATATTGTGGAATGTTTACCACAGTAAATGATGTTCTATAATATTACGAAAAATCAAGATTTAACGATTAAGGTTTGGGTGTTAATTAACCATGTTAAATTCGTTATATTGAATACTTTAATTAATTATTGTAAGGAGAACCCATTTATCCAAGTCTTAAATATTTAAGTTCGATTATTATTGAGGGTGTCCCAAAATTAAATATAGATGATGGTAGTAAATTATCAGCTAAAATTTATCAAAATTAATAGCTTATTAAAGAGATATAAATAATTAAAATTGTTTAAGAAAATTAAACTAATTGTATGATTATCTCTCCTAGTCCAATTGTTGTTCATGGGGATATTTTAATTGAATTTTATAATTCCAATCTTGTTAAAACAAAATTAATTATGAGAATATCATTTAATACTTCTTTTAATTCAACTACATTTCACAAAGATTAAATAGATCCATTTAAAATTAAGAATGATTCAAGAATACCTGATAATTTTTAAATTCATGTTTGTCTATCAGAATATTGCAATCAATGTGATCAAACTACTAATTTCACGTAAAAATGTTCTGATTGCAAATAATCATTAATCCAAGAAAGGCAAAATTGGCACTAAATAAAAGAAGCTATCTAGTTAAATGAAATTATTGTTATTAATCATTCTCCTAAAAATTTCTGATATTAATTTAGACTGTTTATAGAATAGACATTTTTATTTCAATTTCAAAATGTTATTTAACCTTTACTTTTTGTGATAAATATTATATGTCTATTTATAATTTTAGTTAAATTTTTTTATATACTTTTAATTATAAACTAATATGTATAACATAAATTAATATTTAAATTGATTTATTAAAGATTTTAAGCAAACAATATTTCAAAATTAATTTGATAAAAGCTTTTAAAAATACCTTTGATTGTATTTATGGCTCAATATATAGAGAATTATTGTATTTTAAGAAAATTTCTTCTTGTAGTTCTTCCTTAATTAATTAAGAAGGATCAAATTTGTAAATAGTCCATACCAAAAAAATATTGTTGAATTATTTTTTTGGTTTTTAAATAATTTTAATTAAAGAAATAAAAGATATGTAATTACATAAGATAAAATAAACAATTAATATTAAATATTTTCTTGTTATATTTGATAACATTAAAAGTTTAAAATAAGTTTGTAGAAGTTCTTAAACTAGATAATAATTTGTATATAATTATTATAATTTTTAGAATTGAAATATCTACAAACTGAATTAATATAATATTTTTATTTCATTTTTCCCTCATCACTAAACTGTATCTCATACTATTTCTATGGCATTTTTTAACAATGAAATAGAGGACAATTAAAAAACCAAAAGAGACCAATAATGAAGCTATAACATATACAACTCTCATTAAAACATCAAATGGGCATTTAACTTTCCCCTAAAGACCTTTTAATATATCATCACATGTATTATAAAAAAATAGTAAAGTTTTTTTTTCAAATCCTCTAACAATAATGCAGGTTCTTAATTCTGTATCTTGAATTTCAATATTAGTATAATGATTCTTACCTAACCATGGTCCAAATGTCAATGGCTAAGTTTTGCAAGAACCTGATTTATCTAATGATCCACACATTGTTTCTTAAAGTCCATATTTATATTTAAGACCTAAAGTTTAAATAAAGGAATTTTATCCATTTTTCATACCAGTCATATGAGAATCGCTACTAATTATTAATACTTATTTATCTTTATCTTCTTAAATATATGATAATTTTTCAGCTATTAATAATTATTCATATGGAAACTATTCCCAAAATTCTCCATGAAAATTCACTGAAGATATAAAAATAACAGCTTATATCCATTCTGTAATTGCAACTCTATCTAAAATTACTAAAAGCCATTATCTTTATTATTTTCCTAAAACTGATCTTTCATTTCTCTAACTTTCAAATTAATCACCTAAAATTTCCAAATTTTAAAATGTTCTTAAATCAAGAGTTATTAATATTGTTCTCCCTATAATTTGATATCTATATGTTCCAATATTCTGTTCAGTTATTTCATCTAAATCCTTAATTTCTGATGGAAAATTTGTTAATTCTTCATCTTAAAATAAAGGTAGTAAATTATGAAGATTACCATGAGGAACATATTTCCAATATAATAAATTAGCTACTTTTCTGGTAGGACTTCTTCCATCAGCATCATTTTTACCAAAATCATGATCATCAAATTAATATTCAAATGGTACTTATTAATATCTACATAATTCAAGTGTTTTACAAATATCTCTATGTAGCAGAACCAAAAACTTATTTATAAGCGAAATCAAATTCATCAATTGAATCCTTATCTATATCTCTATAATGTAAATCACCTAACATAAAAAAAAATTAAGGATGGGTATTTTAATAAATATCAATAAAAATTTCACTTATTGAAGCAGATCTTGCACAACCTGATGCACTAAAATTAAAAGAATATGCTTAACCAATCAATCCAAAAGTTTTAAATTAAAACATTGGTTAATCTAAATCTATTTTAAATACATAATCTTTTTCTTTATTATATATTGTCATTAAATATTCTGCTGTAATCTTTTCAATACCATAAAACTCAAATACATAGAAATACTAAGTATTAGGTTAAAGATTCTAAATTTAAACTATAATTGGTGATTCAGTCCTTTAACTGATATTAAGTCTGCTCATAATTCATTTTTAAATACTATTAAAAGTTTTCAATGTTATTTAGATTCCAATAAATAATCCTAAAGTTAACAGCTGAATCCTGTCTTGTAAAAACCTTCATGGTAATTGAATCAGATGTTAAATTACCTTTCCAATGAAACAATATTGCATCTTGATATGAGAATGCTGCAATCATCCTGACAAGAAATAAAAAGAACATTTAATACAAATATAATTATATTAATATTGGATGATATATATATATATATTTCAGTTACTATTGATTGTATTTTCTTCTTCTATATAATAAGGATCTGGAGCTTGTTTTTTTCTGAGGAACATATCTTTGGGAAACTCTCTTAAATTTTTACTTTTTCCATTAATAAAACTTTAAACTAATTACTCTTATTATTCTTCTGCTGATTAGATCGAATTATGACATACTTTAGAAATAGATTTTCTTCTATTTCTATCATAAAGTTAATAATTAAAGCCATTTAAATCTTCTTCTTCTTCTTCTTAAGTATTATTACTTAATTCAGAAGATGAATGTGTTGGTTTGGATTCATCTTCCCATTCATATTACTATCTAACTCTTTCTTAATTTTTAACATCTCTTAATATTTTATCACATAATTAATTTCCTTTTTAACATTTACATTTAATTTATAACATTTCAACCGTCTTTTTAACTGCTAAAAGAGAATTTTAATTATCAATTTTCTATTTAGCTAATAACTCTTCCAACCATGCATTTTATTAGACAAGCTTTTAATATTAAATAGTGAATTCTTTTTGCATCATTTTAATCTTACTTTTAAGATCTATCTCCTTCTATTTATATTGATTTAACTAATTTGCTAGAAGTCTATTTGATAAAGTTGTTTCTTTTAATTTTTATTCTAAATGAGATTATTTATTAACTGAAAGTCTAAAAAATCTAACATCTGAATGTCTATGATATTCAATCGCATTTTCAACGAATTTTAAAAAATCATTTTCATTATTCTTATTAACACTATCTCTTTATATAGATTCTTTCATAAAATCACTATCACTTTTTGAGTTATTTAATTTAAAAAACTAATCAAATAGTTTTTCTCCTTCCAATTCCTCTATATCATTTATGGGTGTACCATGTCTATATGAATGTTATTTGTTATCAAGTGTTGATTTAGCTCTTTAATGTTTCATATCTACACTAGGTTTGCGTTTTTGGATTAATGATTCAATATATTATAAATTGTTTCTGTTCATGTCCTCAAATAAACCAAATGACTATTAATCATTTGGAGACTTTTTATGTCTGAGTTCTCTTGAACATATTAAAAAAACATCTTACTTGCATAATTTATTCCTTGTTTTCCTGACAGTTAACTGAGGGACATTTAATTAAATTTTTATTATATAAAACCAAATTTTATTCAAACACTTTAATTATGAAATAATCATAATAATATATTTTGATTATAAATTTTATTTGTACTCTCTAATAATAAATATTTGAGAGCCAAACATTTTTCAAATTAATATTTCTTATTTTATAAGTTATTGATTTAATATTCTAATAAAAAAATACTATTTAAATTTGTATATAAATCCTCTAATAAAATGAAATCAAAATGTTGATTGTTATTAAAGATAGAATTATAAATTTTGTGAAATAATGTTAATAAATTTAATTTTTTTATTATTTCTNATTTACATTTAATTTATAACATTTCAACCGTCTTTTTAACTGCTAAAAGAGAATTTTAATTATCAATTTTCTATTTAGCTAATAACTCTTCCAACCATGCATTTTATTAGACAAGCTTTTAATATTAAATAGTGAATTCTTTTTGCATCATTTTAATCTTACTTTTAAGATCTATCTCCTTCTATTTATATTGATTTAACTAATTTGCTAGAAGTCTATTTGATAAAGTTGTTTCTTTTAATTTTTATTCTAAATGAGATTATTTATTAACTGAAAGTCTAAAAAATCTAACATCTGAATGTCTATGATATTCAATCGCATTTTCAACGAATTTTAAAAAATCATTTTCATTATTCTTATTAACACTATCTCTTTATATAGATTCTTTCATAAAATCACTATCACTTTTTGAGTTATTTAATTTAAAAAACTAATCAAATAGTTTTTCTCCTTCCAATTCCTCTATATCATTTATGGGTGTACCATGTCTATATGAATGTTATTTGTTATCAAGTGTTGATTTAGCTCTTTAATGTTTCATATCTACACTAGGTTTGCGTTTTTGGATTAATGATTCAATATATTATAAATTGTTTCTGTTCATGTCCTCAAATAAACCAAATGACTATTAATCATTTGGAGACTTTTTATGTCTGAGTTCTCTTGAACATATTAAAAAAACATCTTACTTGCATAATTTATTCCTTGTTTTCCTGACAGTTAACTGAGGGACATTTAATTAAATTTTTATTATATAAAACCAAATTTTATTCAAACACTTTAATTATGAAATAATCATAATAATATATTTTGATTATAAATTTTATTTGTACTCTCTAATAATAAATATTTGAGAGCCAAACATTTTTCAAATTAATATTTCTTATTTTATAAGTTATTGATTTAATATTCTAATAAAAAAATACTATTTAAATTTGTATATAAATCCTCTAATAATATTATTTTAGATTAAATATATAGTTTTAATTAATGTATATTTAATACCAATAGTAAAATGAAATCAAAATGTTGATTGTTATTAAAGATAGAATTATAAATTTTGTGAAATAATGTTAATAAATTTAATTTTTTTATTATTTCTTATTTATTAAATGATTCCTAAATTAAGTCGAGAGAACACAATCAGCAATGCAAGTTGTCTTCCTAGACATTTAAATATTTAGGGATTCTAAAAGTTTAACATAAAGTCTAATTCTCCAAGAACTTTATAAGCTTGTTAAGAATTAGGTATAGATCCTATAGTATTGGAACTAAAGTAAGAAAATAAAATTATACAAGAGAAGAATCTGATTTCAAATAAAATGATTTAGATGAGGAAATAATTTAACTTAGATATTAACATTATTTAAACAGAGCACATTGTAAATGATGAATAATAATTAAAATAGAACTGTTCACTGAAATTACTTAAAGAAGGAAAGAGATAATTTAGAGACAAAGATAGAAACAATTAAATAATAATGCATCAATTGAATCTCTAGATAGATCTAAAACAATCAAGTTATAGTAATCATTAGATTAATGGGAGTAATTCTATTCTTAAAATATAAGGGTTCGAAGATAAATAGATTCAATTTATAATAGAACAGTATCCTTTTTACATTAAAAGAGTGAATCTCCAACAAAAGATCAATTCGTAGGAGATGTGTATGATCTTAATTAATTAGAAGGGGGAATTGAAAAAGAGATTGATAGATACAATAAACAAAAAAAATAAAAAATTGTAAATACTTTTATATATATTTCTAAATCTAGAGAGAAGCTTAACTTAAGTTGAAAGAGGATGCAAAAAGATTATAATTAATAGAAAAATGGAAACAAAAAGATTCATAAATTTTAGATTAAATACTTCAAAAACAATATGCTATTAAATAAAAAATAAAGGGTAGTGGAAGAAAAACTCCATTGTAAAAAATTCCATAATTTACAGATCCTAAATCATTTAAAAGAGATAGTGATATTAAAATCGACAAGTAAAATTATTAAATTTAATTTAAGAGGAGATACATCATTGTAAAAAACAATGTATAGAACTAGAATAGATGATTCCAAAATTAAATAAAGAAGAGAAATGGTTATACAAAGAAAAGAAGAACTTGAAAAACTTGAGGATATTGAATTACAAAAAGATTTAGAGAAATTACAATTAAAATTAAATTAAAGTGAAAAAATATCAAAACAATAAGCATAAATTAAAGTAGAAAGAATTAAGGAACAATATTTAAGAGAATAATAATTAATTTAATAATAAAAAGAAATCAATGTTATTTAATCTCAAGAACATTTAAGTGCAATGATTAGTAAAATGATTAATAAAGAATAAGAATTTAGAGGACAACTTTAATCTTAATTGATATAAGATTTAGAAAAAAAATAACAAATTAAAGAAAAATAAAAAAAAATTAAATAGAATCAAAAAGATCTCTATAAAGATCATGAGTAATTACTTTTATTATCCTAGCAAAAAATTAAAATAATTAAATGATAAATTCATAAAAATTGAAGAATAAAATAAATTAAGAAGATAAGAATTAGAACATAAAATACTATTGAAATAAGAACTAAGAAGATTGAAAGAATAAGATAAATTAGATAATTATGAAAGATAGAAAAGATAAAATGATTATAAAATGATGACTCTTTATATGAAATCTAAATTTATTGAAGAAAAAAATTAACTAAAATAATATCAAAATGTATTAATTGAAATATAAAATCTAGGAAGTTATTTAAAAAACTTCTATGGAAATAAACAAATAAGAAATTTAAGAACGCTAAAGAATTTATTCATAACTTCAAGAATTAAGTGATAATTTATTGAACTATAAAGTAATCATTAAATTTAATATCTTTAGAGTGTTTCATAACATGAATCAAGATAGAAATAAGATTAAGCTAAATATAAAAGTGTTAAGTATTTATTCTATTTAATTAATTCATAGATTGCTTAAAAGGTTTGCTAAGTTAGAGGATCCTAATATTGAAGAAAATACAAAATTATTATTAAACATGCTTTAACCTAAACCTGTAGAAAATATCAATTCTAATAGAAAATTAAGTGTTCACAAAAAATGACAATAACTTATTTTAGTAATTTATTTTGAATTTTTTAATTAAAAAAATAATTAATCAAAGTCTATCTGATGATTGTTTTAATCATTTATTTTTGAAAAGGAAACTTTTTTTAACGAATAAAATTTATTATAAAAATACTTTACATGTTCTTTGTTATCTGTACATTTGAATAATAAATGGATACTATTTTTGGTTGAATAATGGAGGCATGATAAATAAATAAATCTATTATTATAATAATAAAGAAATTGTAGTTTTTGGTTATTTTCTAATTTAAATTAAAATCTTAATAAGCTCAAATATGAATAATTATATAAAAATAAAGAATTATAATTTATAAAAAAGGGATATTTAAACAATAATTTATGATAGAAGTTTATATTTAATAAATTTATTTTAAAAATAGAAGATAATTAAAACTTATCTTAGATAAAGCAGCTGAGATTGATTTTGTTCTTAGAAAAACTTTAGAGAATTACTATTATTTATTTTAGAAAGCAGAAACTTTAGGTATCCCTTAATTATATAGTTAGTTGATCTTTAGAATTACAAAATAGCTTTGATTTGAAGAGTTGTTAAAGAGAGAAAAAGTAATTCGAAACATTTGCATAATTAATTGATACTAATGATTGTTTTTTTTAGAAAATGAAATTAATAAAAATGACTATAGAAAAAATAATATGATGATTGATTTTACTAACAATAAAGATTACTGGAGCAACAATGATTATATATTCCATTCCTTGCCCTCCAAGTATATTTTCAAAATCTTATGAGTTATTGCAAGTAATTTTAAACTACACTTTTAAAATATATTTTATTTCCTTTATACATGCTTTTTATTTTCTATTTCAATATTAAATTAATAATTAAGTTTTGTGAGAATCTAAAATTCCTTTCAATTTATAATTTTATTTAATAAACTTCAAGATTGATTAATCTTGAATATCATACATTTAATATTATTAAATGAATATGTAAATTTGTAAATCTAAAATCTGAGATAAAATAAAGTGTGTAGTTAAATTATCGTTTAAATTAATAGATATATTATAATCTTAACACTATTTATAAAAAATTTGTATCTTTTGAACAAATAGAGATTATAAATTGTTCTAAAATTCAACGTAAATTTTATGAAATAAATAATCATACATAATAATTTTTTTATCTTTTTCTAATAATTATCAATTTAAAAGTAGGAACTTACCTTTGAATATTTAAAGTTAAATTGGTATTTTTCTAAAATTAAAGACTGAACAATTATTAGGATATGTAAAAATTGAATTATATATCCAAATGGTTTGTTAAGATGTAGTGCTTTATGACATTTGGTAGATAATATAATATGAAAAATAGAAATTGGTTACAAAAATAGATTCAAAAAAATTGAAAATAATTTTAGAGTTTCTTTGTTTAAATATTAAATATTAGATTAAATAGAAAAAATAGATTCTTTATTAGATTGTATAATATATAAATTTATAAATTAATGAAAAAAATAAGTTCAATAGGTAATTAAAGTTCATATAAAGAATTAAGATGATTATCCTCCTTTTGAATTTAATGGGAAAAGAATACCAATGACTGCTTTAATATGTAATGAACCTTAATTGTAAAAAGAGAAGAAATAAAATTATAATTTAATGATGTGCTCTAATAAATGTAGGATAAATAGATCAAAATCTACTCATCCTTCTTTGAGAGAATTGTAAACTGATACATTTACAATTACTTTAACAGAAAGGACATTGCCTGCAAAAAAGATTTCAATTTTACTTCCATTAAAAAATGCAGTTGAAAAAATAATAAGATCCAAAAATAGAGAAATCTTTACTAGAAGGAAATCTTGTTATGGTATTATTTTTGGAATAAATTAACAAAAATAAATGATAAATTTTCCTACTTCAATAGAAATGCATAAGAAAATTAATGGTAAAGAATTTGCTCTCTCAAGCTTTGCTGATTTATTAAAAAAAAATTAAAGAAAGACAACAAAGCGTCCTAGTATAGCTCGTAAACTCTCGAAATAAATGTCATTAATTGGTAATTTTAATAATGATATTTTCAAGAATATGATAATATGGAAAGACCACCATCTTGTAAAACACCAAGAGAAACAAAGGTTACTTTATTTAAAAAGAAGAATTCGACAACATTAATTAAAGATAAATACATTTAAGGATAAAAACTAAAATTGTTTCATTTTATGAATGATTCTAAATCTAGAAAAATATAATTAAGTTCAATACCTTTTAGAAATTCAATTAAACCTAGAGGAGAAACTATGAAATTAAAAACTTGTATTACAGAATTATAAAGTACATAGAGAAGTCCAACATTAAGCTATAGAACTACTACTTATTCTAGACCTTATTAAAAGTAGAATGAATTACTTTCAAAAATAATAAAAACTGAACATAAAAATAGAACTTATTGTTATCCTAAATCCACTATTAATGCATTCGGTTATTGATTTATATGAAAATTTTCCTATTAATTTACAGTTAAAATTTAAAATAAATAATAACATGTAGGACTACAGAGGTAATTTCAAAAGAATTGAATTTGGTGTACAATAGACTCCAGCTAAATCTACAACTAATATGAATGATTTTTAATCTTCTTAAAAGTTAAAATATGAGCAAATAAGCAATAAACTTTAATCAGTCAATGTTAGTATTGTTAATGCTCCTGTTACAATGGTATCAAAAGAGTTATTTACATTACAAATACCAGTAAAAGTTAAATAATTAACGGATGATTGGAATACATAATTAACATTGAAAATGATAATGTAATCAAGTTAATAAGTCCATGGATAAACATTAAGAATTGAATTAACAGATGATACAAACTTTTCTTTTTTATAAATATTAGATTTAAATGAAGGAGAGTTTTTAGCATTAAAAAATGAATAAAGTTTACATGTAGACTTTGCTACATTTCCAATGAAATTAGCAGATTTATTATAATTATGTATTAATAGTTAAAAAGATGAAAAAGTCAAGTATAATTTTATCAAAATATTTTAGTTTCTATATTTGTTTGGAAACTAAGAATGGAGAATCTACACTTGCAGTAATTGAAAATAATGAATTTAAGAAATTAACTCATTTATCATTGAGATTAAGAAGTGCAACTGATGATATTCTAAAATACTTCTTAGCAAATAAATTAGCTATTGAGAAATAAGAAAATGAAGAATTACATAAAAAAACAAAAAAATTAACAGAATAATTAGAAGATAAATAATGGGAATTAGAAAATTTAAAATCTGAAGTAAGAAAATTGACAGAAGATAATAATGCTGTTCTTTAGTAAATTTAATTAGATGAAAAAAAGAAATTTAATGATTTTAGAGAATAAGTCTTAAGCAAGGAGACAAATTTTAAAAGAGAAAGTGAAAATGAAAAATAATTTATAATTGAAAAATACGAAAAAATTGTCTTTGAATTATAAAATAAATACACTTAATTGCAATAAACCAATTAAGAATTATTAGAATAAAAAATGTAATTTATTCAATTGGAAAAAGAATTAAAAAATAAATTTGCAATTACCTAATAAGAATCTTAATAATTATAGAAAGAGAATTAAGAGTTCAGAATTTAGAATAAAGAATTGGATACACTTAAATTTACTTAAGAAAGATAAATAATAGAGCTTAGAATTTAAAAGGAAGGATTAGAAAAATTGTTACATGACAAGGAAGATTTTTTAAATAATAAATAATAATTAGTAGACAATGAAAAAAAGTAGAATGTAATATTAATTTCAATAATAAGGTTATTTTAGAGGAACAAGTAAATAGTTAAAAAAAATAAATAGAGAGACTTGAATAAAGAATTGCAGTAATGAGTGATGAAGTTAATAAGGGAAATCAAATTATTGAAAAATTAGAAAATGAATTAAGTAAACAAAAAGAAAAAAATAAGTTAAAAAATACTGTTGTTCTTTAATAAGAATAAACTGTATAATAATTATAAGATTCAAATGATTTAAGCAATAAATAAATAAATGAATGTAATATATTGATTTATATATGTTAGTGAGGAGAGAAAAAGACAGTTTAGAATTAAGATTAAAAGATTAAGAAAATACAAATTTAGATTTAAAAAATAAATTATCAGAAAGTTAAAAATTGTTGGAATCAAATAATTAGATGATACAATATTTAAATAAATGCTTGAATGAAACTAAAGTTTAAGCTCCAGCTTAAATGCCAGGTTTTTCAACATTAAAAAGTCAAACATTTACAAAATTTACATCTCCAATACCATTATAAGAAGATGTATGAATTTATTTTTATGTTAAATAGAGAAGCTTTAGAAATTAAAGTGTCACTTACTAATAGAATCAAAATAATGTATCTTAGATATCGAATGCGACAATTCAAAATAAATTTAATTTCTGAAGATTATTTTACAATAACCTAAATTAATGAAAAGAAACTTCTTATACTTATATATTATTATATATTTAAATTCTAATTCTAATTCCTCTAAATTTAAACCCTAATTTCGATATATAATAATTAAACTTCTAGTTAATTTATATAATGGATTAGAGAACCTTCAAAGTACTAAAAGTAAAATTAACTGATTATGAAATTCTTTAAACTTTTGGAACAGATTCATTTTGGAGAGTTAGATTAGCAAAACATAAATAGAATGGTGAATATGTAGCTCTAAAAATGCTGAAAAAAGAAGACTTAAGTAAGTTGATCACATAATATCGGAGAATACAATCCTTTCTAATATTAATCATCCATTTTTAGTATGACTTTTTTATTATTTAGATAACAATGCTTGGTATTTTTTCAAGATGATAGATTACCTATATTTTCTTTTAGAATATGTATAGGGAGAAGAACTATTTACTATTTACGTATCTTAGAAATAAAGGTAAACTTGAAAATAAAGAAGCAAAGTAAAACGTATAAATTAATTAGATTTTATGCATCTTAAGTTGTTTTAATTATTGAATATCTGCACGTAAAAAACATTGTATATAGAGATCTTAAACATGAAAATCTTCTAATCAGTGCTGATGGGTATCTAAAATTAATTGATTTTGGATTTGCTGTATTTATTGATTTTAGAACTTATACACTTTTTGGAACTCCAGAATACTTAGCACCTAAAATCTTATTAAATAAAGGTTTAAATAGTAATTTATTATTAAACGACATGGTAAACCAGTAGATCGGTGGTGTTTAGGAATCTTAATTTATGAAATGTTATGAGGAATTGCTCCATTTAATGATGAAGATCCTATTGCAATTTATTAAAAAATATTAAAAGGAAAACTTAAATTTCCTAGAAACTTTGACAAGTAAATTTTATAGACTAAATAAATTTTAGAGAAGCTAAAAGTTCGGTTAAACATCTTTTAGTAGATAGTTTTTACTTTAAAAAAATCACAGCCAAAATACAAACCTATTGTAAAGTAAATATTAACATAATATTCTAAAAGAAATAAAGGTGACACTTCAAATTATTCAACTTATCTTGATAGTAGAGAATTACCTAAACCAGTTAAACAAAATGATGATCCATTTAGTGAAAGTTCATTCTTATATTAAAATTAAATACTCTTTTCCTTTTATATATTTATAATTTATTTATTCTATATCTTTGAAAATTTCAAGATTCAAAATTAAATTATATATTAAATAATGTAAATTTATAAGATGTATTTAAGTAGAATTTTACTTAAAGTAATATTTATAATTCAAAATTATTAATTTTATTACTATTTTTCTCTATTTAAACATCCTAAAGCTTAGAATACTCTATCCATGAATCCAAGATCACTATTAGTATGTCTCTATGATCCTATTTCTCTTTATTATTAAGCAATCTATTGCCTTTGAGAAACACGACTAACTCTTGCTTTCAATTCATCATCTTAAGAATACTAAAAAAATAAATGATTTTTAATACAGTTGATATAGATGTTGATGTTCCATTATTTGGTTAATTTAAAACTTTGTTATTTTAAATAACAGAAATTTTTTATTAAATAGAAAATGTATGCTATATTGAAGGATTATTTAATTCATGTGATGAATTATGTTAAGGTAAAACGAAATTTCTATTAGACTGATAAATTTATAATACCTTGTTTTTAATTATTCTTAAACTGGAGATAAAGATCTATTTTCAACTTTTTCTTCTTTATTAAGATATTAATTCAAATCAATTCCATAAATTTAATAATTTCTTTTCATAAATGAATGTTCGAATATTTAAATTAAAGATAATCTTTCTTCTGGATTAGTTTTAAGAATATTGCATATAAGATCTTTAACTTCAAAAGAACAACTTGAATTAAATTCAATTGTTTATAAATTGATTATATTCTATCCTTTTTCTTAATTAGTTTTTCCTTTAAAAGGTGCAAATCCATGAATTAATTCATATAACAAAATTCCAAGACACCAAATATCTAATTTAAAATCATAAGGTTAATTTAGTAACATTTCAGGAGCCATATAATCTAAGGTACCACAAAAAGTTGTTCTTTTTATTTATTAATTTGCTTCAGCAGACCATCCAAAATCACACACTTTAATATTACCTTATTTATCCAACAACAAATTTTCTGGTTTTAAATCTCTATGTAAAATATTTTTTTTATGTAGATATTCAATTCCTAAACAAGTTTAAAAGAAATAAACAAATGCTTCTTTTTCTGGTAATCTTTTTCTTCTTCTGATATATAAAAATAAACTTCCATTTTCTGCTAATTCTAAAATCAAATAAACATTTTCTTTATCTTCAAAATAATGATATAATCTAACTATATGTGGATGAGCTAATCTTCTTTAAATTTTAATTTCTCTTTTCAAGTTTTCTGTTGACCAATACTCAAATATTCTTTTTTTATTTAACTATTATTAAGATCACATTAAGTTACAATTTTCATAGCATAGAACTATCCATTTTAACGATCTTTTACTAGCTTGACTTAACCATAACTGCCTCTTCCTAATTCAGATTTCCCATCTTTAACTATAATTTCGAAATCATCAATATTTTTGCCAACCGATTTGTGTGTAGATTAAGTATCATTTACTTCAGATTATCTAATTTATTTTCCTTTACAATTTAATTTATGTGATATAGTCCTACAAATTAACAACATTTCATACCAATCAAGATCTTTACATCTTTATGAACAATACCTTACTTATAAACATAATTGACATGCAATAACACCATCAGATTAGGCTTTATTTGCCAAACCACAATATTTATAAGAACAAAGCATAAATTTTAATATTATTTATAAATGAACTTTAAAATAACGCCTAAACATAAACCTCATTTAAAGAGACTACTCTATCCTAATTAAGCTAATTTAGATTAACTTTATTAAGGGGATTGGATATGATTAGATTTGTTAATTCCCAGTTATCTTAAAATATATGGATTCTAAATTTAATTTGGATTTGGATTTGTTAATGGATTATAAACCTAAGACTAAGATAAACTTAAATTCTCAATTTATTTATCTTATTAATTATAACCATTACCCTAAGTTAATAACATTTAATTTTACCAAATTTGTTAATTAATCATAATATTATGATTAGAATTCTCTTTTTTTTCTTTTCTCTTTTTATTATTCATCATTAAAACTTTCAGCTGCTCTTCGAATTTCTTATTTATTCTAAGCAGCCTATAAATCATAATCTTTTTTTCTTTATTCCTTTTCTTTTAATTATAAAGATAATGTATTTAAATATTGATCTTTTATATTTCTGTCATGTTATCTTTTACTTTTTATTTCCTCTTGTTCTCTATCCATCTTTTCTTTAACTTATTTATTTATTATATAATCTAAAGAAGATTTTGGATCATCAACATTTTTTCTATAAATGTCTTATAAATGTTCATTCCTTTCAGCTAATCTTTAATAATACTAATCATTATACAAACATAAAATATACTTTTTTATAATCTTCCTCTTGTTAAATTATCCTTTGTTAATCTTTTATTGCATATTCTTAAAATAATACTCTCTCTTAATCTTTATTCAATCTTTCCTTCTGCTTCTTTTCTTCTACAAGTTTCATTTATTCATCATAAATTTATCTTTACAATAGTTTTTTTTACAATTAATTTTATCTTTCTTCTTATAAAGCTTTCTAAGCACTATCAATAATTTAATTTTCAATATTTAAGTCTTCATTTCTCTAAAAATCTAGATATCATAATATTACCTTTTAATTAAGAATCGAATTTCTTTAATCTATTATTTCAGAATATTTTTTTGATAAAGATTCTTTTGTTTAAAGTTTTTTTTACTTTTGTTAATCTGCTAATTCCTTATTCAACATTTATATTCTCTAAATTTCATCATTATCTTCTTTTTATTTTAATTCGTAATTTCTTCTTTTCATCTCTTCTTGTATATATCTCTATTCTTCTAAAGATGTCTTCATAACTTCTTATTTCATCTACTTTATTTAAAACTATTCTTATTTCATTGTTTTATGAATGTTGTATTATTAAAAATCATCATAGTTTTATTTTGATAATAACATTTATTAATGAAGTAAAAATTGTGTTATAAAATTAATATATGAAATTCAGTTTAACAAAGTAATTTGACGAAGTACATATTTTTAGATTAGTTAGAATGAATATGTACCATTTAAGAGATAAATAGAGAAATTATAAATTAAACCAGATAGCTATGTTTAATTTTGTAATTTTGATTGGATTGCTATTTAAAAAGATTCTGATTTAACACTCTACAGAGATGGATTATAAGATGTATTTCTTTATTATTAATTTAGGCTAATGAAATTGATCTCACTTAATTATTTGGCAAAACATAATGCGGCAAAGTGTAAGTTTACTTTTTCAAATTTGCAAATGAATAATTTGATCAAAAACAAATGATTTTAATTGGAAATAGTAATATTTGCTTATTTTATTTTAGATATCATTATTGGCTATGACATTTTAGAATAACCAAAAACTTGTAAAATTTAAATGAATGATGATTACAGATTTAAAAGAAAATTATTATTTTCTCAGGTAGAAATACTTGAATAAGACTCTAACTTATACATATTGACAGATCATTTCGATCTAATTACATTAAATTTAGCAAACAAGGATAATCGATTCAATTACTAACCTTTATTTAAAAAAGGAAATTTTATCACGAATTTGTTATTTTAAAATAATTTAGATTTCTATATTTAAGGGGCTAATTATAAATTTTCAGTCTTCGAAGACACTCTCCTTATTGTACAATAAACAACACCAAATTCAATAAAATCATATTAATGTAGTCTAAATCCTTTTAATTTAATTGTAATTTTTATTTCAATTTTATAGTCTTAATCATAAAGAAATTTTGTTTGCGATGTTACTAATACAAATTGTTAAGTTGGGATTAACAATTTTCATATATAAAGGACTTCAAAAGGATTTAATTTGATTTCTTTTGCTATCATAGAAAATAAGGATTAATAAGATAGACCTAGTTAAATTAAATTGATTACAAAAGAAATAGAAATTATAGATTAAAAGTCTGATTTTTCTAATTTTGATAAATTAACATATGCTGATTTAAATGAGTTGAAACTACAAGGAAATTAATTAAAGTCATTCTTCTTTGAAAATGATTAAGATTTGGTAGTATTATACTCAGTCTTTGATACAAATTATTATCATAGCAATTTATCTTCTTCTCTTAAAGAACATTAAATTTTCAACGGAATTCTTTAAGGAGTAGGAATCTCATTGAATAATAATTTATCCTAATTGAAAGTGTGTTCAAATGGAAAAATATATGTAATTGGTGAAAAATACCAAGAAAGTTAATAATAATAGTACAATTATAATATAATCATTTTTAGGATTACTCATTTCTAAGGTAGATTAACAAATGAAATTATTTTTAATTTATTAACAGAAGGTTTTAAGCATTTTTGTTCTCATTCAAATACTAATTCATAATTCTTAAAATTAGAGTTTTAGGCATTTTAAGAATAAATTATTTGCCAAGTGATAAATTAAATAGTTTGGGATTTCATGGAAAATCCAATTTCAAAATATTTAAATGTTTAGACTTAATTATAGGATAAAAAAAGAATATTAGAAAAATGGATGTAATATACAAAAACAATTGTTAAGAATCAATAAATTATTTTGAATATAATCAGATGTTAAATTTGTTTAGAAATTGGAGAATATATTTATTAAAATGAAGATAATTTGCAGTAATTAATAAAAAATTGTTTAAATAAATGGCAATTATTCTCATAATTTGAATTTTAATTTTATTCGAAATTAGAAGATCTAGAAACAATAATCGAAGAACTTTTATAACTTTAAACAAAGGAAAAAGAATAATAATTGTTTGATATTTTAAAAATTATTTACTCAAACATTTATGATGCAAAAAGAATTCATAATATTAAATTTCCTAAATTTTGGACTAATGAACCTTAATGGTTACAATTAATTATATTAGCTTTATCTAGATTGAAAACTTAAAATCTCTTTTCTTTATTTGAGTTTCTCATAAAAGATATATCAACATAATTTTAGATTGAAAGAAAGATATCTCCATTATAATTTAAGCTAATTTAAGAATTCTCTGATTCAATACAAGAGGAATAATTTTAAGATATATTAATTCAAAACAGATTATACGATATTTTGTTTTAATTTTATTTATAGACTAATTTAAAATTAACCAAAGTGTTTGATCTGATATCTTAAGATAAAGTTTAATGTTAAAATTTTGTAGATTTGTGTTTTGAACAAGAGATCAAGAATTAAAACGAGGTTTAAATTTAAGGTGATTAAAAGAGATTATTCTAAATATTAGACCATATAGAAGAAAATAGTATTATTTTAAAATAATTTTTAGATTGTGTTGATTAAGTTTTATAATGCATAACGAAATATCCTAAACTTTATAATATTCTTTTAATCAGATCAATGAGATTAGAAGAAGTTAGAAATACAACATAAGTATTGTAAGGAAATGAGCCAAATGCTAAATACTATAATTTTCTAGTAGATACAGGGTTCCATATAGTTGAAAGATAACAATAATAAATAGACATTGAATTTTGATATTTTTTTTAAAGTCATAAAATTATATTATATTAATTTAGTTTTAATTTGATAGGATATGATTGTAAATGAAATTAAAATTGTATATATGAATTAATTACATATATTTCATTTCTTATTTAATTTAAAAACATTTTGAAAATAATTAGGAAATGATTTATAAAATTATTATATTAATAATGAAGTTCTTAGATATTATATTCATTAATTCAATAAATTGTTGTTTATTTCATGATGCTTAAAAATTCATCAATGTTTATTTATCCATCTCCATCTTTATCAAATTCATCAATCATAGCTTGTAATTCTTAATCACTTAAAGTTTCACCTAATTCCTTAGATACTTTCTTTAATTTTCTTAATGTGATTTTTCCTGAATTATCATCATCAAATAATTTAAATGCTCTAAAAATTTCATCTTATGGATCTCTTTCACAATATTTTCTAGTCACTAAAATTTGAATTATTGATCTTACTTAATTCAATATAATCACTATATTCAATACGACCAGTCTCATCTCTATCATATTCTTTCATTAATGCTTAAACTTCTTATTTTTTAACTTCAAAACCTAGAGCTCTGAGAATAACTTTAATCTCATGACAATCGATAGCTCCAGAACGATCAGTATCAAATAAATCAAAGGCCTCTTTAATTTCTTATTTTTAATCATCATTCAATTCACTTTTGACTTTCTTTTTTTAAGGTGCTTAAGTTTTTTGTTATTATTTTTTAAATGAAGCCATGGTTTATAAATTTAACTATATAATTTAAAAAATAAATGATTAATTAGAGTATTAGTGTTTATATAGTCTGAATAAATAACTAACTGTCAATCAAAGCATACATATATCATATATGTTTGTATATTCACAATAAATTTAAATAGTAAATAAATTAAAGATTTTACATTTTATTTGAAATGACAAAGAAGACAAAGAAGGTTGGAATCACAGGTAAATATGGAACCAGATATGGTGCATCATTAAGAAAGATTATCAAGAAATTTGAAATTTCACAACATCAAAGATATTTTAATACTTTCACAGGAGCTGTATCAAATTAATTGATATATTTTAGCATTCATTAAAAAGATAAGCAATAGGTATTTGGAGATGTACTTAGACAGGATTGTAAATTGCTGGTGGAGCTTGGGAAGTCAAGTATTTATTTATTGCTATTAATTTAGTACTCCTGCTGGATTATCTGCAAAATAAGGTATGTTGAGAATCAAGAAATTAAAAGATGATGCTGAAGTTGAAGTTAAAGAAGAAAAGAAAGATAAGAAATAATAATAGCCTAAAGAAGAAAAACCTAAAGAATAGCCAAAAGAAACTAAGAAACCATAAACCAAGAAACCTTAAACAAAGAAATAATGATCACGTATATTAATTACATAAAATATAATAAGAATACATCACACAATAAATTTAATATCTTCTGATAACCATCATCTTAATTATACTCTTTCTTTCTCATTCTTAATCTTTACTCATGAACTTAAGATATATTTCTCTCTTTATTTTTCTTAATCAATCAAAATGATACAATTCGAATTCTATTTCAATTTAAAATCTTGTCATTTAACTATTACATTGATATTTTCTCAATATACTATCATAAAGTATTTTAAATATATTAAATCTATAATCCAACATACTCTAAAATAAATACAGTCTTCACACAAAATTAAATAATATAAAAATAATGTATAAATTGATATCTAGTTTTGCTAAAAGTTTATCCACTCAAGCACCTATTTATTCATATCATTTTCCTAATGGTTCAGTTTATAATAATGTAATCATTAATTAATTTCAAAGCCAGCTGTGACAGCTAAAAGAATAATTAAAGTAGTTGGTGATAGATTAAGAAAAATAGACCCAGAAAGAGTATCAAATAATAATAATTTAGTGGGAATCTACTCCAATTACATTTAATACGAATTGGAATGATGCTGCTGGTTATGTTGATGTAGCAACATGCATTCATATACATGATGCTTTAGAAAAAGAATTTGGAATAGAAGTTAAAGATAGAGCATTTCTTGTTTCAAGTATTGAAACAGCCTTTTACATTGTTAATATTCATCATGATAGTCATTGATAGTGAGAAGGATTATGAAATAATAATAAATATTATAATAACATTATTAAAATTCCCTAAGTATCAGTCCTTAAAAAAAAACCATTTATATCAATCAATGTCAAATTAATTTTTAGAAAATATATCATGCTATAATTATTTAATAATTTAATGATCTAATTCTCTAAAACTAAAACTAAAATTAAATATTATATATGAAAAAAGTTTACATTTATTTAAGGATTGTTAAACTTTTTCTATCAATGGAATAATATCTAATATAAATTATTGATTAAATCATAAATTCAAGGTTTTTCACTTACTTTATTTGATTCAATAATTTTAATTTTTTTTTAACTAATTCTTATTTTTCGTCTAAATTTCTTTAAACTATTTATGATGTATATCAAATTGTTATGTCTCATGTATTTTTGATAATTAAAATATGAATCCATTTTAATTTCATTGCCTACTTAAAGAAATTAGTCCAATTAATTTTGTGCATAACTTTTATATTCAGTATTAACTTATTAAATATTCTAGAGTTTGCTTGCTCTTAAAACTATCATATTATTTCCTTCTACAGAAATGCTTCCTATCCTAATTTTAGAAGCCTTCTAAGGGATATGCTCTACATCATCTTTAATGTTTTTTTCAAGTGATAATAATTCATTATTTGGAGAATCAGATATTGGATCCTCTTTATTTTATTTTCCTGGAATTTTATCAACATTTTTTTCATCCAAAATTTAATCCGAAAAATAATTATCTCTCACATATGATATAGTATTTTTTATTTCAATAAATCTTGTTCTTGATGGAACATAATGATAATGTCTCTTGAAATATTTTCTTTCTTAATTTTAAGATCCATTATACTATTTTTTAATACATTTTAACTTATTAGGTTAATATGTTATGAGAGGACAATCTATACTCTCATGTTTTAGGAAACCACAAAAGTTACATTTTTTTAAAAAGTGTGAATAATCATTATATAATAATATTGTATCTTTTATATTATAAAATTATTCTAAATCTTTTTAATTATCTTTCAATATTTTTAAAAAGGTTTTTCTATTTATTTTTATTATTTATGTAAATCCTAAACTCTAAGCATTAGTTTTTGTTGATTACTCAGTAAAAAAAGAGTATTCATTGAAAGTACTATTTGATTTCAGAACTTGAATTTAAGTTTATGATTATTCTTCATTAATTTATACCTATCCAGAATTAATATAATAAAGGAAATGCTATTGTTCATTTTAATGATAAATATATTCACCTGGTGTGAAATTTTAAATTTTTAAATGATGGATCAACATATTAAGAGTAGAATGAGAAAAATTTTATTACAGGATTTTTATTTTTTAAATTAACTTTTATGCAATATCCCTTTTCACTTCTGCTTTTAATCCTTTTGGTAAATATTTAAGAGAATTTTCTGAATCTTCCAAAGAATCCTATTCTTTCTAATGTAAATACTTAACATAATTTCTAACTTTTTCTTATATAGCTTAATCTACTTAATTTTGCTACATATAACTATTGATACATGTCATGTTTCTCCTATTTTTACTAATAAAAATTTACCTATAGTTTAATTTACTATCATTAATGCTTTTCAATATAATTCCTATTGAATTCATTGAATAGGCAAATATACAACTTGAAAAAATCATCATAACATTTGATGTCAATATTTCATATTTATTTCGAGCTGTTATGTCGCCATATCCTACTGTCACCATTGTCATAGTTGCCCAATAAAAAGAATAATTATATTTTACACTAATAGATTCATTTATGAAACCATATTCTGTCAACCAAGTAGATTCTTCAAAATAAATACCAATATCTCCCACTAAATGCCAAATACATGCCATGTAATGTGCTACATAGTAAATTTAAATAATAAGAATAAATAAATCTAAAAAATTACTAAGATTTCCTTTATTATAATAACTATCTATATAATACTCTGTTTTTCGCAAAAGAGAATATATACAGGAGAAAACTAAAAAAATTCCCAAAATAATCATATAGATTTAATCTTCTAATTTTTAATTTAAGAATATCAGGCTTATCCAAGTTATAAATTAAATTAAATCTCCCATTAAACTGGATTTTATATATTATCTAAAAATCTTCTATCTGTTTACAATATACTCTCCTTTATGAAAAATCTTTCTGTTAAAAGTTATCGCAATATTAATTAATGTTATTATTGATAAAATCTCTTTTAATAAACTGATATCATAATTTAATCTATAAAAACTTATACTGAAGGGCAGGAACCACAATTATAATAAATATTGTATTATCATTAAAGCATCCCATATTTTCATCTAAATGCTAAAAGCTTCAAACACGGGGATAATCGAATTTTAAGATTTATCCTGAAAATTATCAAGATTTTTATTCGAAAGGAATTATTCAAATTGCATTATTTTGTCACTAATTATTATAAATATAGTTTTACTAGTAATCCTTAGATAATATGTAAGATTTCATAAAAAGATTCTATGTAAACTGTTTAACAAGTATATTTTTAGCAGCCAACTGATGTAATTATTATAATGGATTTAAGTGAGTTCTAGATTTTTTCACAGCGAGTTATGTATCAGAATTTTAAATTATGAATTATTATTATTGATTTTATTTTAGGCTGTTTTTCATTGCTTCATCTCCTTCTGAATAGAGGGAGCAAACCTAAGAATCAGGTTTATTGATTCCAAAAGTATTTTTTAAAGAAATTTATGGTCCTTTAGGTGAAGCTAAGATCTAAGGATTAGAATCATACTCTTCTATATTAAAGTTAAAGGACATGAATAATAAGATTAATTATATTACTTATTAATTTCATATATTATATTTAAATGAAATAATAATCAATATTTGTCACTGTTGGTAAGAATTACTTTGATGAACTTATAGAATCAATTCATAATTAGGAAACTTAAAATAAACTAAAATACTGAATTTTAATAAAATAATTTAGGAATTTGAGAGATTCACATTATTGTTGTATTTTTTTAGTTTTTTTTTCAAAAGTAAATTTTTTTAAAAATTATAATCATCATTAAGTATTAAGAAATAAAAGATTAATTATTTATCATTGTAGATCAAAATCATTTTCACAGTTCTTTGAAATTCAAAAAAAAAAGTTTATTAAAATAAATAATGAGTTATGTGTGGACAATCATTAAATGGAAATATTTAATGTTTTAAATAATTAATAATTAGTATACAGGTTTTTATCTAAACGTTAGATCTATAAAGAAAGAGAAGATAATTAATATAGTCTAATTTAATAAATAAATTAAGTAATGATAACAACGAAAGCATATTCATAGTCAAAACCAAATAAAATCGATAAAATTCTAGATTTAATGTTATGATATATATATTATTTAAATATAACTGCATAGGAGATCTCTATTAAAGTGAGTATAAGATCCCCCGTTATTTTAATTTATAAAAGGGGGTAATATTATATATAAACAGAGCTTATGGATTAAAAAACTAAAGTGGAAGTATATTAATAAAATAATAAAGTAGGCAGATCATTGTGATCATTAGCATAAATATTTTAGTCAGAGTATACCTTTATTATTAAGTTAAATCATCAACATTAGATTAAATCAGCCTCGTTAAGATGAACGTAAATATTATTCAGAAACTGTAAAGCAAGTATTATATTTAACTAAAACTTATTTAGTAAGCTAAAATTTTTAACATTGATAGATGGCAAGAGATAATTGAAAAAGAAGAGTTATATTAAATGTCATTGACAGGTCATTTGATTAAAGCAATTCAACTATAACATGGGAATGCTACCTTATGTAACCTTATAAGTGTTACAGAACCTTACCTTCCATTTTTAAGAAAGCAAAATGGAAAAAATTTTACAGGATTGGCCACTCGTACTGTGAAAGGATGTTTATCTGCTATAGTTTTTAAAAGAAATGATGAATCAACATGGTCAGTAGATGAAACTAAAGTAGAAGAATTCATTTTTTAAGCAAATTAAAAGCTTTTTTAATTCTTCGAGAAATTAAAGAAAAATTTTCCAATTTATGAAAGTATTAAGACAGAAAACAATTATAGAAAAACAAAAAAAAGAATCAAAATTGTATAAAAAAAAGACAATGAATAATATAATGAAAGATGTTAAACTTTTTTATCTTAAAAATCAGAACTTCAAGATAATATTAAAATTGAAAATCACTATTAGAATTTTGATCAAAATGTTAGTAGTAGAATCAACACTGATTGGCATTATTCCATAAGTGATAATATTTTTAAAAGTTTATATTATTTGAGATAAGGTGAAAAAATAGATGATCAATTTTTAGGTAATTTGATATGGTTTTACAATATTAAAAATTAATTAGATAGAATTCAAGAATGTTAAAATTTTATTGATTGATATCATATTTATGTAATATATATTATAATTAAAATGGGTAATAATCAAAATAATAATAACACAGTTCATAATTAGAATGTATAACATTTAACAAATGATCCTAATTATTAATAAGTGCTTAGAGATTTATATCAAAATAATCCTTAATAAATAGTTTAGGATTTTCCATAATATCTATAAAATTAAGATTAGCATCCAGCGAGATTTAAACATAATGTCGAAGTTAAAAAAGTTGTTCCAAAATAAAATAATACTTATATAAAAAAAGATTCCTTTAAACTAGTATTTATAGAATATATGATCTAAGACATAAATTGATGCTAGTACTTATTAAATAGAATTTGTTTTCGAATGTTTAGAGGCAATGACACTCAAAATTCATTTGTTAGCCGTCGAAATAATTAATAATGAATTTATTACCTAAAAAATCAATGCTTTTATATAAAATACATACCAATTTGAACCTGTTTCAGCTTATAAATTCGATAAATTTTAGTTTGATATTAGATAAATCAAACTTGAAGACTTAGAGTTTATAGATTAAGAAAATCGATATTATCCTTTAATCATAGAAATGGTAGAAATGCAAAATTAATATAGGAAACAAAAGAAAAATAATTATTTTAATACTGTTTTTTCAAGTTCAATTAAAATGAAATATCATTATAGACATCAGAGATTAAAATGTAAAAGAATGGCAAAGCCTTTAGTGTTAGAGATGTTTATGGTGGATAAAAAGATTAAGATAAAGATTGTGTTATTTGTTTGAGTAATAAAGTTAATACATTAATTTTACCATGCAAACATATGAGTTTATGTTAGACATGCTGTTAAGGATTAAAGGAACGTAGTTCTAAATGTCCAATTTGTAGAAATAGAATAAGTAGCTTTAGAATAATAATGAGAGGGCAATGAAAATAATTAAATATACCAAAATCATTTTTTTTGCTTTTATTTTGATAACTTTTATATGGCATTTAAAGCTTCTTTTTACTTTTTTTCTGCTTCCTCATCATTTTTGTGAGAAAATTATTATTATTATTATTAAGATTATTATTATTATTATGAAGTTTATATTTATGAAAGACGCTTAATATGATCCTCAGCATAATAATACATTTCTGTTTAATTTTATTGAATTTAAAATTTTGAACCTTTTTTTTTATGAACTTTAAATCCAAATATTTTTGACACAAATTCATTAGCTGGTTAAGTTGGGTTTAATTCAGAAAAAACCGATAAAAATATATGAGGAAAAACTGAACCAAAAAATGAACCATCAACATCACTCATTTATTTTTTTGGAGAATAGACATCCTAACATCTTGGACAAAATATCTAGAATTAAATATTATAGATTTTACTTTAACTCGAGAAGTTCTTAAATCATGACTTAATCCTATAGGTAATACATTTTATCTTTCACATAAGACTCTAGGACATACACCAAATCTTCCTTATAAATATTTGGATTTCATTAAAGTTAAACCTTATGGAGTAATAATAAATCTAGCATGTAATAAACCATATAATTCTGATGCTTCATTATAGAGTTCTAAAAATCTTAATTATATTTTTTCATTTAATACTAATCATCCTCTAAATCTTCATCTGTTGGTGTATTTGGAGATAAAATCATTTATAAGGCTTCTCTAATTCATTATATATTATGTTTACTCAAAATGATCAAACAATTATTTCAATCCATAGAGATTAAATTAGTCTGCTATAAAAAATTCATCAATTTCACAAAAAAAGTGATGGTCTTCCAAATTGCAATACCATTTTATCCATCCATTCTCATTTACAGAGATATCTATTTGTAATTAAGATGAAACATTTACTGCTTTAAGACATTTTGAATTTAAAATTAATAATAAATCAACATTCATCTATAATAAATAACTAAATTATCAATTCCAAAACTTGTTTCACAAGTACATTTTGATGTCAAACCCCTAAATTAAAATTTAATTCATTATGAGAATGATTAAATATTTTCATTTTAAGACTATCTGTATATTAAAATAATAATACATATTAATTTGATCACAAAATCTTGAACTCCCATTAAAATTATTATGATGTTAAGTATTTTCTAATTTATTTTTCCAAACTAACAGTTTACAATTTTAAAATACTAATTTATTCATATGCTTTCATAATAATTTATTCTGATTCTCATTAATCAAACACATGCAATACTAATTCAATTTTTATTTAATTATGTTAAGGTAAACTATTAAATTTTTTGCTTAATGTTAAATTTTTATTCTCATAACATCCTCCAAAAAATAAACATCTCTTAATTATTTACATTTCGTATTTAATTAATCATTAAAGTCTAAATGATTCAACAATTCCTACTAAACTAGAATAGTAATATTATGAAGAATGTTATAATAAGACTTTCTATTTTTTCTTTTTATATACAGATATTGAACAATTAATAATTAATGATCTACCTTCTTTTATTGATTTTAATGTTCCAACTTAAATAATTTAGTTTTCAAAACCTATGTCTCCAATTTTTTAATATTTTAATTTTTAGCCTGTGAATTCTATATTTGTACTACTTCTACTCCTATTTACATAATATTTCTCCAAATATAAAATTTTTTCTTGCCCAAACTCTTCCACTAAAAATTATTGGTTTTTCATTTTACTTATAATTTTATTGTTTTTTTATTTCTTTAGTTTTTTTCTCCTCTGCTTAAACATAAAATTAATTTAATTACTCTTACTTTCAACTGCTATACAAAATAAAATGTAAAGAATATGTATAAATAGGATTAAATACTTCATTAATTTATAAAATATTTAATAATACCGAAATATCATAATCATTAAGGGTGATTTATTTCTGGTTATTAATCTAGATTTTATCAAATTGATATGATTCAAATATCCATTTATTTATTTTTACTTAAAAATATATTATATTTATTACAATTAATGAATACTAGAACTCCTATTCCAACATTCATACTGAAAACATATTAAATGCTTGAAGTAATCTTTTTTGAATGAATTTTAGGAATAAAAACATGCAAATATTGTTAGTTGGACTGCTTAAGGCACAGCATTTATTGTTTATAATCAATAGTAAATGGAAAAAGAAGTTTTATAAAATTTCTTTAAGCATAGTAATTATTCAAGTTTTGTTAGGTATTCTATTTAATATATAGTTTTTAGATAGTTAAACTTATATAATTTCAAGAAAGTTAGATCAAAAGAAGGATAAATTTTTAAGCATAAATGTTTTAGAAAAGGGATGAAGTATAAGTTTTTTCTTAACATTTATAGATCGATGTTATAATTTATAAAAAGAAGAAATCAAGAAGATATCGTTACTTCTACTCTATAGGAAGAACCTAGTATTTTATTTTTCGTTATTATGATAGCTATTTCAATAAAGGAAGAATAGAACTTATTTAAAGAATGTGCCATAGATATTAAGGAGACAAATAACAAGTTAAAAGAAGATATGAAATTATTATAAGAAACTTCTTCTTATTTGATTGATTAAATGCAGAACTTAAATCATGTAATAAATCCTTAAAATTATCAGTTTGTTTACAATTAAAGTGTCGATATTGAAGTCAAATTTAAATAAGTTGGTTAAATGCTACATGCCATAAATGAAGAATTAAGATAAGAAAGTATCATTATTCATAATAATTTTAGATAAAAGTGAAACATAAACTAATAAATTTATAGGAGAATATAAATAAGTCAAAGAAGATGAATTTTAGGAATCCAAAATTGGATCTCCAAATCCATATGTGGATTATAATAGTACAGCACTCAATCCTTTAGATTATGAGTGTTTCATAGACTCTTTTTTGTGATCATCTTATAAACTACAATTTTATTTATAAATTTAATTATTATTATATATATATATATCCTATATTTCTCACACTTATCCACTTAGATCTTTGTCTTTGAAATAATTATAAACAATATAGATTTATGATAAACTTATAGCAATTAATACTCCAACCTTTATAATAGCACACCATTAAACTGATTTCTCTGTTTAATCCAATATTATTGCATGTGCATTCTCTCTGTCCGATATCCAATGTTAATTTCTATATATGCTTTAAAAATTTTTTTATGTTTTTTGTAATTCTTTTGACATATGTTCAAACTATTCGGATTATGCATATTCTTTATCAACTCCTTCAATATCAAAGTCAAAGCTCACCATTTTATAACTCTTATCTCGACTTTAAAAACAAATATAATAATTATCTTTGTCTTTTAAAGTTTCTCTAATCCTTCCATCCTTTGTATTTTGAACTTTTACTAATATTTCCCCATCTTTTTTCCTTATAAAAGCATCTGTTTAATTTTCATCCAAACCTGAAACTATGTAATTTACTGTTAAATTTGAATTCTCTTCAGGAGAATTTACCAAAAAGCAGGTTGGCTTCTATGAAAGCTATGTTGCTAATGACTATCCTAATATGATTAAAGTTGATATATATAATAAATATTTCATATTTTTTATTTCAATTAATGTATGTAATTTATATATTAAAATCCTTTCATATTTACTACTTAATTCAATTTGCATTTCCTATTTATTTGCTCAATCTGTTATTTTTATTAAATAACTCATTTTTAGAAATAATAAAGATAAATAAAATATTAATTCTAAAATTTTAGATTTTTTAGGAAATATATCTTAATTTATATAGATTAATTCTAATTTTCTTAGAAGGCCATTATTATTATTGAAAATTTAGAATTCAGATATCAATTTTAATTATAAAGTAAAATAGAATGCTTTTTCATTTATAGTGCNAGCACTCAATCCTTTAGATTATGAGTGTTTCATAGACTCTTTTTTGTGATCATCTTATAAACTACAATTTTATTTATAAATTTAATTATTATTATATATATATATATCCTATATTTCTCACACTTATCCACTTAGATCTTTGTCTTTGAAATAATTATAAACAATATAGATTTATGATAAACTTATAGCAATTAATACTCCAACCTTTATAATAGCACACCATTAAACTGATTTCTCTGTTTAATCCAATATTATTGCATGTGCATTCTCTCTGTCCGATATCCAATGTTAATTTCTATATATGCTTTAAAAATTTTTTTATGTTTTTTGTAATTCTTTTGACATATGTTCAAACTATTCGGATTATGCATATTCTTTATCAACTCCTTCAATATCAAAGTCAAAGCTCACCATTTTATAACTCTTATCTCGACTTTAAAAACAAATATAATAATTATCTTTGTCTTTTAAAGTTTCTCTAATCCTTCCATCCTTTGTATTTTGAACTTTTACTAATATTTCCCCATCTTTTTTCCTTATAAAAGCATCTGTTTAATTTTCATCCAAACCTGAAACTATGTAATTTACTGTTAAATTTGAATTCTCTTCAGGAGAATTTACCAAAAAGCAGGTTGGCTTCTATGAAAGCTATGTTGCTAATGACTATCCTAATATGATTAAAGTTGATATATATAATAAATATTTCATATTTTTTATTTCAATTAATGTATGTAATTTATATATTAAAATCCTTTCATATTTACTACTTAATTCAATTTGCATTTCCTATTTATTTGCTCAATCTGTTATTTTTATTAAATAACTCATTTTTAGAAATAATAAAGATAAATAAAATATTAATTCTAAAATTTTAGATTTTTTAGGAAATATATCTTAATTTATATAGATTAATTCTAATTTTCTTAGAAGGCCATTATTATTATTGAAAATTTAGAATTCAGATATCAATTTTAATTATAAAGTAAAATAGAATGCTTTTTCATTTATAGTGCTTTATAGTAGTAGATTTAAAATAATTTTATTAAATATTTAAAAATAAAAAAATTATATTTAGAAATTTATTTATTATTATTGTTGTTCATTATCTTAACTTTAAATTATTAAAAGAAAAAATCTCCAATTTTTATTTAATAATAGATTTAAGTATACTGAAGAACTAGAGTTACCTCTTAATTAATTTGTATCATTATTAACTTTATTTATAATAAGAATTAAGTTTTGATAACTTTTATTAACAATCAAACAAATCCCACCTTTAATGTATCAAATTAAAACTATTTAATATATTTTAAATACAAATTCTAACTAATTTTATCAAGTTCAATTATTGGTACTAAAAATAGTAGAAATGAGATACACTAAATTCTTAATGATATTCATGCAAGTTTTATACATTTGCTTAAATACTATAATGAAAATAATAAGAATTAATTTGATATAAATAGAAAGTTTTAGTTTTGTGGTTAAAGAATAATTTACAAAGTTAAGATGGTAATATATAAAAAACAAGAATCATAAAATTCCAAACAAAAATTTCTAAATTTATGAATTTCATGAAAGAAATTGATTTGAAAAACTTCATTCTTGCTTTTTTAATCTCTCAAAGAAGTTATAGGCTTTTATAAATGAATGCTTTAGCCAAACTTCTATTTTTAGATTATACTAAGCATTCTAGTAATTGTGAATGTTTTTGTAAGGACATGGCTTTTTTCCATTTAAAACATCAACAACTTAAACAGGAGCAGGTCTTTTATTGTTTTTATAATAATGTATTAAGGATTTAGCACTGGAATAGTTTAATTTTAAATCATGAGCAACCTAATGTGATGATTTGTTTCTCTTACTTATTTGATTTATTTCCCCTCCTAAAAAACTTATATGAACAATTATTATTATATTCGTATTGGTATTTTATGGATTCTTCTTGATGACTTTTTTATATGCTTTTTTTTTATAACATAAATTTCCTATTCTGAAACTTTTACAATTGAATTATTAATAGAAGATTCTTAATCAGTGTTTTACATGTTAGAGAAGGTTTTAAGAAAGCAATTTATAAATAACTAAAAATAATTATTATCAATTTTATGTTATTATTTACAACAATTTATATTTATATTTGTTAAAGTTAGCATAAAGATATTTTTTATATTTAAGTTATTACAAACAATTAATTAGTTAGATTAAGAGAGGTTTTGAGATATATTTTGATTTTAGCACAGATTTTAGTTTTAAATTTAATTTAAGATTTAAATTATTTTATATATATTCATAAAACAAAATTTTTCTTTTAAAGAAAAGCGTTATTCATAAATTATTTAAAAATTAACAATAAACTATTTAAATCTAAATAATAATCATGGAGCAACTTATTGAAAGGATTGCATAAAGAATAAGGATATTAAATACTTTTAAATATAATTTTTATATATAATTTGAATTGGAAAAAGTTTTTCATTACAAAATCTAAAATTAGAATAAAATTTATTCTTCAATCATTTTAGAGATTTTTTTATGGCATTTTTAGTAATTAATAAAAATTGTATTTCTTAATAGTGTTTTTATGAACTTGAACTAGAACAAACATATTTTCATTTCCATTTCTTGTCTTTCTGATTCCACAAAGCTTTTTTTAGTTTAAAATATTTGAAATAGCTGTGGGAATAGGTCTTTTATTATTTTTATAATAATGTATCAATGATTTTGCACTTGAGTAATTCATGCCCAATGACTTGGCAACCTAAATATTATATAAATTCTGGTACTTATTTTATTCGCTTTCCGTTTACAAAGACCATCTAAAATAACATAATTTACGTTTTTAAAGGAATCTTATGATAACGTTTAGCATCAGCAATGGCTGCTTAACTTCCCCTTAATTTTCTTAATTCAACTTTATACTCTGATGAAGTAAATAGACTTTTATCGCTTTTTTCAGATTCGTTTAAGTCAACAAATGAACTTTTACTCATTTCAATAATTATATGATAATTTTATTATATATCACCCTTTGTTAGTCAATCTTTTGAATGCTCGTAATGTTTAAATCAAAAATTAGTTAAAATTTGTGAAATAATTTAAAAATACACTTCATTCAGAATTTTAAAGCCTAATTTTAAAGAATAGTTAAAAATCATATCATTTTCATAATTGTATTGTAATAGCTTTAAAAATGATTTAGAAAAATTTATAATAAATATTTTGTGTTAATTTATAATGAAAAATAATCCAAAAGCTTAATTGCTATAACGCTAACATTTAGTTGATAATTTTTTTAAGTTTGTGTATATATTGTCATTAATTAATAATTGAATGAAACTTGAATAAGAATTATGACTCATTTTAATTAGTATAAAATGACTAACTTGTACTTTAAATATTTTCCTTATCTTAGTCATATAGAAAAGAAATTAAAACTTATAGAGGAGTAAATCTTATGAATAAAATTTTATATTGATAATAATATATGTTTATATTAATATATGAATGTTTATTTCACTACATTATAGCTTTGAAGGCATTAAAATCCATATCTTTATCTAAAATATTTTTAACATTTATTTATTATTCATGTTGATTAACGATAGACAATTAATTTTTTGTATCTGAGATACTGTCCCATTTATTATTAAAGTTAGCATTTTAATCGAAAATATATTTGATACTCTTTTATGAAATAACTTTCTCTTGCTAACTTAAGAAATCGAACATAAATTGTAATTACTTTTGAAATTCTTATTATGTGAGTGTTATTGCTACAAATTCAAAAAAATCTACGAAGCCATTGCTATTACAATCAATATAAGGCCATAACTTTTGAACATCCTATTTATTAACCTTAAGATAAGTTGCTAATTCTTATTAAGTGATTAATCCAGTTTGAGAAGTATTAATAAAAAAAAAACAATTTTTTTAATTTAATAACTCGCTTGAATCTAATTATGTTGCTAAATAAAAGAGGGCTAATCTTCTTATAGGATGATATTTGACCCATTAATTTAGTGTTATCATAGATAATAATTTATTATCTTAGACAAATTTTTAATTATATTGAGTAATAACTTTATGACTTAATAAATCTTTTGGTAAGAGTCTCTTTTCAGCTGGACAGACTTAAGATCTAATGAAATCTTTAATTTCCTATGAGATTCCTTACCATTCATCACCTATTTTATTTATTAAAGAATATACCATCGAATTATAATGTGCCTGTTTTAATTTCTGTAAGTATTTCTTTTTCATTTTCACCATAAAAAGGAGGATAACCACATAAAATAACATAAAGAACAACACCAGCAGACCAGACATCGCATTTATGATCATACACACCATCTAAAACTTCAGGAGCAACATAGTATGCCTATTTTCTATAAATAGATATACTGTGCCACTTTTGGTTTTTAATTTATCAATACATCTTTTTGCTATACCAAAATCTATTAAAGTTAAGGATGATAAATCATTCTTTTTCTAAAATAAAAAATTTTCTGGTTTTAAATCTCTATTTAATTATGGTGTATATTACCTATGAACAATTTTAAAACCTTAATAATAGTTAACAGCTCGCATATATTAAATATATATTTTAAAAGCATCTTCTACTGGTAGACATCCCTTTTCTAGAACCTTATCAAACACATCACCTCCTTGGCAGATTCTTTATTTAATAAATATATTTACTCTAAAACCATGTAGAGATATTCTGCATCCTCAAATGTTTCATACAATCTCAATATGCTAGGATGATCCTCATGATAATCTATAACTATACCAACAATTCCATTATTGTTATCTCGCTTAATAGTCTTTCTTTATATTTGATATTAAGTTTATTGATTACTTTTACTGCTCTCACTTATTTACTTACTTTATGAATAGCTTTGTATACGCTACCATAAGCACCTTGTCCAATTTTCTACACAGAATAAAATTAAATAATTACATCTTTTTATTCATAACTATAGATTTAGCCAATAGGTTTTGTGTTCTTTCTAATTAATGTTTATTTATAGAGATGGAATGCTGTCGATTTTTGGTCCATTTTTATTTGATAAATTTATATTTGATATAAAATAAACTTTATTTACTTCTAATTTCTTATTTTTTTAATTAGAATCTATTTTTAAATGTTCTTTTCTATAACTCTCTAACCAAAACAACATATCTTTACTATTTAATAATAAATCTATTTATTGAACACCTCTGCGATAAGATCTCAATAAACTCATTACTTTGAACTTATTAAAAGTAATTTATAATATGATAAATTAAGTTCAATCTTGAAATAATCTTTTTTCATATAGAGATACTTTGATATTGAATTGTTTACATTATTTGTATAATTTTAAATAAATTAAGTTGAAGAAGTTAATGATTTTGCCATTCATAACAACAACATATTTTATTACAATAATAACTTTAAAAATTAGCATATATATTAAAGGCTGTTTGGGCTGTTCCTTACCTAAATTGCTAAAATGATAAGGTTTGTCTAAGAATGTTTAAAATCTGTGAATAAAGTATACATTTATAAAATAAAATAAAATTCATTATCATCCTAATTTATTTATTAATTTTAATATAAAATATGATTATTTAGATAATAAGAGTAAATAAATAGATAGATTAAAATAGAAAAATTAATGTCTTTTAAAAAAATTTCCTAAAATAAAATATTTATTTTGTTTGTGTAATTATTTACTGAAGGATTAAGAATGCTCATTTGTAAAAGAGAATTGCTTAGAAGCAGGCCTTTTGAATTTAAATTCATTAGCTATATAATAAAAATAGTTAATATGTAATTATAAATAGGTAGAGAACAATGTGCAGATAGAAATTGTGTTTGCAAGACAATATCTTCTTTAGATATTTATATTTTTGGATGTTATTGTTTGATTATTATAAATATAAAATATCAAAAAAAATGCTTAAATCTCAAAGATCTGATTATGCCTCTGATTCTTGTAATATTGTGAGCGATAAAGCTAAAATTCAAGTACTAAAAAAGGCAGTATTTGAATTAAGATAATAAAAAGAACAATTAGAAATTTCCAACCAATCTTTATCAATCGAATTAAATAAAGTACTTAAAGAAAAGGAATATAATGTATGAATAATCTCAAATTGCTAAGGAATAATCATTTATTGAGTTAGTTGAAGAATTAAAGCAAAGAATATCTATTTTAGAGGGAAATATAGAAACTACTCCTGTTAGAATAAAATCTTCTAGTAATTTTTACACGCAAAATGAAATAATAGAAGGAACAACAGATTAGCAATTACAAAATATGATAAAAGTGAACAAATAATTACAATAGTAAGTGATTTGATATATTTTAGAGAAATAAAAATTATGTAAAATAACTTTTAAGCTTAATAAAGTATTCTATAATACCAATAATAAAATTTAGAAAAAGAATTGATTAATAAAGAAATAATAATAGTTAAACTTAGCAAAGAGTTAGAAGAGGCTAATTAACTGAATAGACAATTAAAAAAAAACATTCAAGATATTGAATAAGATTTATATAATAAAATAATTGATCAATCATAAATAAATACAGATTTGAAAATAAAAATTTAAAATTTTGAATCAAGTTTAATATAAAAAGAAACAGAAATTCAGAATTAAGAAAAGATAATTGAGCAATAAAAACAAAATTTATTTGAATTAGAAGAAATAAAAGGGAAATTTTTATAACATAGATTAATTTTGAAGAACTAATTGCTTGAAATTAATTGTGTTTTCATTCTTCGATAAAATATTTAGGATGAATATAGTTTAGAATTGGAAACAACAGCAAAAAGATTCACTTATAAAGCAAATGAGATAACAGATTTGCAAGTGAAAGATGATAAACATTTTATTTTAACACTGTCTAAAAGATAAGAGACATTTAAAATAATGTAAGGATAAGATATAAAAAAGATTTGTAAATCTATAAAGTAATAATTTAAAGTATACTTACAGATAATTTTTAATTAAATCTCAAATTCAATTATAAAGTATTTAAACAAAATGAAGTAAATTAATTTATATTTATATATATTTTTGGGTATTTAAATATTTTAAAAACTATAATGAAGCAAGATAATTAGATAAGAACTGAATTAAGTTGTTAATAGAAAGTAAGAGTTATAAAATGGAATAATAAGAGGGATAATTATATAAAATACTAAAAATAGTATGTCATTTGAAATATAAGCAAATTGATAATACGTAATTATTTGATAAATTTAATTAAAAATCTTATAATGGATACACATCGTAATTATGAAAACCTTGAATATGCCATTGGATTTGGTAATCATGTAGAAACTGAAGCATTAAAGGGAGCAGTTCCAAAAGGATAGAATAGTCCTTAAAAATGTGCTTACAATTTGATAGCTGAATAATTTTCAGGAACAGCCTTTACTTTACCTAGAGCTAGTAATCAAAAGTCTTGGCTATATAAAATTAGACCAAGTGCTGTACATAGTCCTTTTGTAGATGCTCCAGAATTTGGAAAATATGTAAAAAACGATTTTATGAATGATCATGGATTAACCATCACTCCTAATCAATTAAGGTAAATATCAATTATATAATTATTAGATGGAAACGATTACCATTACCTGAAAAACCTACAACATTTGCAGAAGGTTTAGTTACTGTTTGTGGAGCAGGTGATCCATCTATTAAATAAGGAATTGCCATTTATTTATATGCTGCCAATAAGAGTATGACTAACTCAAGTATGTTTAATAGTGATGGAGACTTTCTTATAGGTATATAAACATATTAAAATTAGTACCTTGGGAAGGAGAAATGTTAATTATAACAGAAATGGGTAAATTGACGGTGAAACCAAGGGAAATATGTGTCATTCCTCGTGGAATTAAGTTTAGTGTAGAAATGACTAAACCAATTAGAGGATACATATGTGAAGTCTTTAAAGGTCACTTTAAAATCCCAGATTTGGGACCTATAGGAGCTAATGGTTTAGCAAACCCAAGAGATTTTTTAGTTCCTGTTGCATTTTATGAAAATACTGAAGAAGAATTTTAAATTATCAATAAATATCTAGGAAAATTCTATAAATGTACAAAGAAAGGATCTCCTTATGATGTTGTAGGATGGCATGGAAACTATTATCCTTATAAATATAATTTAGATCTTTTTAATGCTATGGGAACTGTCACATTTGATCATCCTGATCCATCCATATTCACAGTAATAACATGTTAAACTGATGAACCAGGGTATTATTAATTTATATATTTATCAAAGAGTTGCAGTTTGTGATTTTGCTATATTCCCACCAAGATGGATGGTTGCTGAACATACTTTTAGACCACCTTATTACCATAGAAATATTATGAGTGAATACATGGGAAATATTGCTGGCCAATATGATGCTAAAGAAGAAGGTTTCTTACCTGGTTATGGTTCATTACATAGTCTTTTATAAGGACATGGACCTGATCATGAATCATTTACTAAATGGTCAAATATTGATTTAGAAGTATAATATCTATTTTATTGTATAGCCAATTAGATATCCTTATGAAAATTTGGCATTCATGTTTGAAAGTTCATATATGTTTAAGACTTGCTCATTCGTTATGGATGATTAAGTTAACCTTGATCATGACTATTTCCATGTAATTTATTCATATCTATTTATTTAAGTGTTGGGATAAATTGGCTCATAACAAATTAGGAGATAAACCTTGATAATTATATGTATCAATCATTATTTCGAAATTATAACAAATTTTTCCTTTTATTTTTTAACTTTTAAATTAATATCAAATTATAATAATTTTTTTTTTTCTTATCTAGTTTTAATAAAACAAATTTATTAATAAAAAATTACTCAAATATTCTTAAAAAGATATGATCATTTATTAAGTGATTTTTGGTAATAATTTATTTATATTGCACCGAAATAAGAAAATTAAGTTTAAATAATTATAAATTAAAAATTATCAAAATAAAAATTTTTTAATTTTAATTCTTTGAATGATTTTATCTTAAGATATTATTTTCATCCAGTGTTATTCTCAAATTTATGAATAAAAAGTATTTTAATTATTTAAAATTTATATAATTTTTTTATATTAATATTTAATTAATATTTGGGAGCTTTTGAGGCATTTTATTTCTTGTAAAATAAATTGTATTAATTTATTTGTTTTAAAAGTAAATGAATATAAAATACAGAATAAATTGTTTCTATAATAAAGAAAATGTCAAAATATTAATATCTATAATGAAATAAATTCATAAATTCATTTATTATTTTTATTTTTCTTTTTCTTTTTTGATTGTTTAGATTCTTATTCAGCATTTTATTTTTCTTATTGATGATGATTTTCTTTTTCAATAATTCCATTGGTTTGTTCAGTAATAATTTATTATTATTACTAAGTTTATTATAATGATTGTAACTATGTAGAAGATTATTAGATCTATCTTTCATCTCTTACTTTGAATCCATAAAGAGTTGGTTAGAAAGGTGTAAATAATTCAGTGCCTAATTAAATAGTATATTTAGGATGAATATCTGGATATGTCTGATGATAATATTAATATTAATACCAATAAGAGCAACATAGGGAAACTGCGACCAAAATATGCTCCATCAAAGTCAGCTTAACTTTTACGTGGTGCATATGCTTCTTTACATCTTGGACAAAATACTTTAATTCTGCTAGTTTTAAGACTTTCACTTAAACCAATAGGAATGGTATTTTGTTTTTCACAAAGGACTCTTGGACAATGACCAAATCTACCATTTAAAAACCTTTCTCTCATTACTGCTAAACCTTTTGGTGTTTAAATGAAAGCTTAATGTAATAATCCATATATATCACTGGCTTCTGTATATAATTCAAGGAATCTATGATTGTATTTAAATAAAATACTTCTCGTTTTCTAAATCTAAGGTATCTGGTTATTCTGATGACAATATCATTTATAAAGCTTATTAAAAGAGATTGAATTATTTAATGAGGTGGCCATAATTATTTGGATCTTGTATAAATTCAGAGTCCACTTCAGTCAAATATTAGTTTTATGGTAATTGACAAAACCATTCAACCCAACCGCCTGGATGTTCAGAATATTATGATTCCTCTATTATAGATATTTAGTGATACCTGACATTTGAAATTCAAAAAAATTAATATTATTATCACATAAAAAAATTAGATTTCAATTATTGATTTGGGAAAAGGAATCTTAATATACATAAAAGATATCAATACCAATCTATATAGTAATTCATTGTTTTAAATCAATTATTAAATCGGCAATCAGCATATTTATTAATATTATAATTATTTAATGATTTTGAGTGGATTGATGATTACACTTAACACTTTAACTTAAAATTACATAATCTATAAAGACAAATATCAAAATCCAAATTTTGAATTAGGAGATTATGATACCAATAGTTGTGGAGTTCCTAAATTATAATAGGTATATCGTGATAATGAATTGTCAAAAAACCTTTTTATTCAAGAATTAGTGATAAGTGCAGATTAATAGTTTACTGTTTAGTATTCAATCGAAAACATTATAGATAATGACTTTATTTTAAATTAAAGTAAAATTCATTGAATTATCGATTAGGTGGAATTATAAATGAAAATCTGTCCAACCGATAAGTAATATATATTACTCATGAATGTCCTGTTGATCTTGAGAATTACAATTACTGGGGTCTAATTAGAATAAATTTATCTATAAATGATGAATCGATAAAAATATACTATGAGAGTATATGTAACAATCAATATGAACCAAAGAAGTACTTTAAATCAACAACAGTTAAGATTTGATTTCAGCTATTTGATAATAGTAATCTCAGGCGTTTTATTTGTGTTTCTAACATCCAGATTTGGTCAAATAGCATCGTTATAGAAAGCAAATAAAAAGTTTTAAGGAATTTTAATCAATTACTGGTATTTTATAATTTTCATCTTTATACTATTTGCCTTAGTAGGATTCAATTATATCGATTTGAATGTAGAAGTTTACATTTTGGCTTGCATATCCTATTTGTCTAACATATTTTTTTTAATTGATACATGTTGCTTTTTAAAAATTCATTACTGGAATCATATGAAAGATACTCTATTTTATGTATTAGGATGGATTTTAGGTAGTATCCCAATAATCACATTTTTTGTATTTGGCTTTAGCTGGGTTGTAAATGATGTAATATTTGTTCTTAATTTGGGAACCTTTTTTAAACTCTTTAAGGTAAAATCATTTAAGGATTGTATAACAATCTATGTCCCATTTCTTTTATTTTAATGTTTTCTAAATTATGGAGTTTATGTAAGATGGGATTATGGAAATAAAGTATCCGTTATTCTAAATCTTACTTAATTTTTCACTCTATAAGCTCCAATGTTTAATTATATTCCAACAAGAAAATGTGCATTTATTGAAATTAATACTCTTTTTCTTCCTGGTTTAATGATAGCATATACAATAAGATATGCAAAAGCATCATAATCATATGTTTATTTTATAATTTATTTTTTGGGTTTATTTTTAGGATTAATTTGTTGGTTAGCAATGACTTTTGTTAATAGTAAATATTAAATTACTAGGTATACGATTATTTTACAATTTATTTTAGTTTATTATTTACAGTATTTCCAAGTTCAATTTTAGCAGCAATACTCTGCTATTATAGAAATGAATTATCTGTATTTTACTAGGGATAATTTTATGATCAAATTCTTGATGATCCATTTGTTGCCTCCAAAAATATTAAACAATCCTAATAAACTAATACAGATTTAATCAATCAAAGTAATTAAGAATTACCTGTTATCAATCCCTCTTTGTTTACAGGATTATATGAATTATGAAACATATACATTTAATTGTTTTATTATAAATAATTTATATATTATCATTAAACAAATATATATCAATAAGGATTTTACTTAAAATATTACTTTTCATGATCTTTATTTATATTACTAAAATCTTATTGTTTTATATTATAGATGGTATTGTATCTGAATTCTTCTAATTGTTTTATTTGCATTTATTAATCTTAATTCATCTTTCTTAAAAACTATATATCTTTATCCATTTATTATATTTATTCATTCATTCTTTTATTCAAATTTTCTGTATTCTACAAATTCATCAATTAAGAGTGAAATCTTTAAGCATCATTTTTATATTAGTTGCACTCACTATTTTTTACTAACATTAGACTATTCAATCTTTTAATTTCTTCATTCAATTATTTAGTTTGATGATCTTATTCTTTATTTTTCCATTATACTATTTTTATAAACATAAATATTACATTCATTTAATTATCTATTTTATAAAGTTAAATGTTCTAACTAACCTTTCAACAAATTGTTATCGGTAATTAATTATTCAATATCTTTTCTTTACAATTCGAGCTTCTTAAGTGAAGCATCATAATTTTATTAAACAATTTTCATATTATTTTCACACATACCTAAATGATATTTAAGTGTTCCTATTTCCTATTCCCTTGTATCAACTGCAGTAACAAATTTCTATAATCCATCATTTCTAGATCTTAATTAAACTATTTCTAATTCTAATTAAGAAATCTTATCTTTTAACTTTGAATTTTCTTCATATTATAATTATTATTATTATTATAATTTAGCAAATTAAGACCTTAAACTTTTATGATCAAAATTTAATTAATCTAATAATTATTTCATACTTATGTTATCATTAAGTAATAATTAATTATCTTTTTCTTATTAAGCTAGTTATTTTGTAAGTTATTCATTTTCTAATACTTATTAATCATATTACTAACTTACTCTTTTATTTTCATCTTAAACACTCAAAAGTTTATTAAATTATTTATTTAGTGCATCATGATCTGATTTTAATTGTAAAGTTTATCTTAATAATTCTTTATATTGCATTTCAAAGGCTTTATAAGTAGCTATTTCTTTTCTGACTTATTCAACTTCATCAGCAACTTTTTATAATTCCCCATTTTATGCTTTAAGTTAATTTAATTAAGTTTATAATTCTGTCACTTATCGTTTCATAACTTAATTTTGAGAATCAGCTTCTCTTACATGATCTGCAATAACTTTTAATTCATCAGCTCTCTCTCTAAGAGCGGCATTTTCATTTTTTAATGCACCAGCATTCATAATTTCTCTTGTTTAATTTATTAATTATGCTCTCAATTCTTAGTTTTCTAATTGTAAACCTTTTAATTATTATAGAATTTGAATTTAATTTTAATTTGATACATTAGATTGTTATTACTATTGTTAAATATTAGATTAATTTGGAATTGGTTATTAAGTATTTATTATTGTACTTTTTATAGGTGCAATTGATTATGGGATTTCACTCTAAGGAAAAACATTTCTTTCAAATGGATTATCTTTTTATGGTTTTTCTTATTTCTCTTTGTATATTGGTTGACTTGCTATAACATCTGTAGGAGCTTGAACTGGAGGTGAAACTTAAGATTATTTTACCATCTCTGATTAAGGTCTTAACATTGGAGCTGAATTTGGTATGCTTTTTTATGTTAGATAATCTCCTTTAGATATAGTATTATATTGCAATGCTTTACTCATAGTAATTAATTATAATAATTTATATTGTTATTATTCAATGCTCACACTTAATAGATTAGAAGAATTACAAGAAACACATAAAATACTTTATGTTTCACCTAATAATTATAGAAAAATTAGTATGATAAATGAAAGAAATAGTTTATATGGTGTCACTGTTGATTTTAAATTTTTATCAGAAATTTTGACAAATTAATTTTTAACAAGTTCGCATTTGTTATTCTATTCTAACTTATTTAGATAAACTTACAAAAACGTTAAAGTAATAAAAATTTGATCTTAGATTGCAGTTGCTCAATGTTATTTTTTTGCTGAATATATAGAGACATCTACCTAATAAATTGATAACAAGATTTTAGATAGTTAATTATTAGGTAATAAATAAGATTTTGATGAAAAGAAGAATACTAAAAATCAAAATTTGTAAGATGAATTTTAGAACAAAAGTATATATCAATAATAAGAATAATCATAATAATAATAAACATAATAATAAAATATTAGTGAATAAAAATTAATAAGCAATAATAAAGAATGGACCTTTTAAATTACAAATATCACTCTTGTCTAAAATAAATAGTTAAAAAATAATGAGAAATATAATGTGAATAAATTAGAAAATTTGCTTACATAAATGGCTACATAAAATGAACTCAAAGATATTAATGAATTGAAGTCATAAGACTATCTATACTTTCCTATCAATTTATAAAATTATCATTGGATAAGTTTAGTTGTCAGTCTAAATGAAAATTTGATATTTTATTTTGATTCTTCTTAACCAAAAGTTGATGAAAACATTAAAAAAGCAGTCTTTGAGATACTAAAATATATAGGTGTAAAACAATTTTAAGAGTTTAAAATATAGACTTATTATAATAAATAGGAAAATGGGTATGTTTAATTATTAAGATTTATAGTTTTGATTGCGGAATATTTTCATTGATTTCATTACTTTATACTTATAGATAATAATAGTATGACTATAATCAATAGATTGTGACCAAATATAGAAAATATGTACTATACAACCTTGCAATTATTGGATCCTAAATGGAAATTAGTAAGGAGTTATTTGAAAGAATTATTTAGTTATCATTGCAAACATAATGATAATTTTTAGTTGTTAATTATTAAATAAATAAATTATAAAATTTTTGAATATTAATAATGGAAACTGACATAAACATCCCAAAAACAAAAGCAGTTAATGTTTTCTTTTAGTTTGCAAGAATGTAATTCTATTTAACTGTTTTTTCTAATTTGTTACCTATTATAATAAGTTAAACAAATTAAGTTTGTTCAAGTAAATTAAACATTGTTTATAAGATGAGGGAATAAAATTAATATCTTTAAGTTACAAAGGTGACATAGTATTATTGATTCTAAATTTAATATCACTTTTATTTATATGGTTGAAAGAACCATTTGCAAGGTAAAATGTGTAGTTAATTAATAAGACTTGAGTTTTTTGTAATGTATGCAATTAATATCTGTTGGAGTGGAATTATGGCTGGTTAAACATATTTAGATGTAACAACATAACCAAATGAATGTGAAGGTGTTATCTTATCATAAAAATTAATACTCTTTTTTCATTTTAAAACTCATTTAGAAGTAATACTGAAAAAATGATCTATAGGTTTTATTTACATTATTTTCTCCAATTTTATTTGCATTCAGAATAACTAATTTGCCAAATTCACTTTTTGCAATATATTTAATATTGACAGCAAATTCTTAATAATAATTGTGTTCTAGAGATATTACTAATATTGAATTTGGATTAATATTTATAGCTTTAATATGTTGTTTAATTGGTTTGCCCTTAAATATTGGATTATTTTGTACAAAAAAGGTAACAATTCCAAATTTGTTTCGATTTTTATTAATGTTAACAATAATTGGTTAGAGTGGTTTAATAGGTTTATATAAATGAATATAATTGTAGCTTTAATTTATTAGGCTGATGTAGATCTTAAATCAGAATGTAGTCCAACACATCTTATATTTAGATCTTATTTATATATTATTCCAATAACAATTTTAAGTGCTTTAAGTTTGTTGTTTTCCATGCCAGTTTAAGATCATGATGAAATTAGATAACTTTTAATTCAAGCTAGAATGAAACCATTAAAACCATCATTACCGATCTAATAATAAGATATAACTAAACCTTAAGTATAATAATAATAAGAAGAAATATTAAATAAATCTGTTTTAGATGCAGGAAAATCTCAAATCGGAGCCAAATCATAGATTGGTGCAAAATCATAATATGGAACTATTAGTAGAAGAGGATGAACTTAAAATATGTTTATATAAAAATCATGCTCTAAAGTAATTGTGTTAATTTCTAGAAGTTTTATTTCTTTCAGTCTACAAAATTCTAGCAAATTTCTCAGATATGATATGTTTAACTCCATGTTGTATTTCTTCATTTTCTAATTCTAATCCAAAAGTTTTTAGTCTCTTTTTAACATAATTTACATTTTAAATATCTTCAAGCATGATTTCTCCAGTTCCATCACCTTTATTATTAATTTTATTGTAATTTTATCTGCAATAAACAATACCTACACCTTAATGTCTTAAAGTTCTTTTAAATTATATTTCATTGAATTTCTCAGGAAGTCCTTTTACTTTTATTTATTATGGTTTAGATGAAGGTGTTAGAGATCGTTAAGAAGATAAATTAAGCAGTTCTGTTTTCTCTGGGTATAATCTTAATGGAGATATTTAAGCAGTATTTTTTAATCTAGAAGTATTAGTAAAATTGAATTAAGATTATAAAGGATGCTTATTTGGAGTAGCTTACTTATTTTTTTAATATATTTGATATATCTTTGAATTCTACACAGTCAATGATGCTGAAAGATCTGGCTCTATTGGAAATAAGAATTCTTTTGGATGATCGATTGTGCTTATTGATCGTAATTTCATTTTATTAACAGATAAATTATATTTATTTTTTTTATTTTTGAAAATGTACAAAAAGACACAATTAGATAAATGAATTCTTATCCATAATAATATAAAATATCCATGATATATAATAAGATTACAAGAATTCAATATTGTTATCTAAAAGAAGTATTTATATATGAATTAAAATGATATCAAAAATGCAATTTTTGGATTTCTAACTATCTAAAGATATATATGACAGCGAAATATTATTTTTCGAAGGTCTACTACAATCTTTGAAAACAAAATATTTTATTTCTGCTATTCAAGCAATTTCATCATTCTGTTAATTTAATTTTGTCTCAAAAAAGAAATCTAGATCTATGATTAGTATTTTATTTTAGAAGTATATATTCAATCCACTTATTTTTATAAATTAAATTTTAAGTTTATGTTTTGAAGGTTTAAAATTTATTAGATGTTTATTATGATCTATTAAGCTTCCATACTCTATTTATTGATTTTAATTATTTATATTAATAGAATGTGAGAATAATAATATTAAATATATAATAAGAAGAGTAAATCAATACTTTTAACTGTTGTTATATGCTTCGTATGTATTTCTTTAAAGCGCTAGTGAGTTATTCTCTGTTATTTGACATCTTGCTCGAAATATTAGAAAGTTATCTTCATCATCTTATTTAATTTTCATTAAATAAACATCTTCTCCCATTTCAAAGTTGTGATCATGATTAGCTGGCAGATGATCAGTTTCATCATTTACAAAATAAATATTATTAGCATTTTCTGCTTTTATTATATTTAAAAAGTTTTAGCACTCCTTTTCTTTACCTGTGCAATTATAAAATAATGTCTAATTTTAAAATGATTGAGAGGGAATTGAAAATGAATTAGATTCATCACTAAATAAGGAAGTTTGATTTCTTTATGAATATTTTGGAGCCAAAAAATCATACCTCTAATTTGATAATTATGATAATGAAATAGGTTTAGGGTTGTATTCGAAATCATTCGTCATTACTGACAATATACAAGTTATAGCTAAAAGAGAAATCAATCCATAATTCATCATCTTTGATTTTGTGATTATATTAGCTCTATATATTTATTCTCCTTCTTCAGATACAGTATTATCACTTTTATAATGTTATCTAATAATATTTAGATAATAATTTACTTCATTTCCTCTAAATATTCAATTCTTAATCTTAAGTGTTTATTTTCTTCTTGTAATAATTCAATTTACTCATCTTTTTTCTTTAATATTTCTGAAAACTTTTTATTTTCTTAAATTAGATTATCAAATATGATTTTTTTCTTATCTCTTGATAATTGAGCTGAATTTCTATTTCTTAATTTTCTTAATTCTTCTTTAGACAAAGTTTATACAACATCCGTCTTAATTTTTTATTTTTTTTCAATTCTTTTTTTAAGTATTCTTTATTTTCGTTCATCTTTTAATTTTTATTCTAAATTTTCTGTTGATTTACTAAGTTCTGGTGTTGGAAGATTTTCTAAAAAATTGGATTAAAAGAAAAGATCATCATAATCTAATGGAAGATTATAGTCTTCTTAATCAATAAAATTCATTAATATATTTGCTAAATATCCGAATAATAATTTAAAAAATAAAAGAAAAAATAATACATTATTAACATTAGTAATGACGTGGAAATAAGAGAATTAAATTTAAAAGTTCATATTAATATAGATTTCACACTGTAATGAGTTGAGTTGGATTTCCCATTTTTAGAGAGCATCTTAAATTATTACATAATACTCTTTCTCTAAAACTCACAATCAATTAATTTATTTATAACTTTATTAGGTCTTAAATTGTAAATATTGCATAGATTTTCTTTTTCAGGATTTGTCAGAGGACTTGTTATTAATTTATCAATTTTATATTTGGATTCTACAAATTGTTTTCGCTAAAATATTTATTTAATTCCTTCATAAGAACTATGTCTTGATGATAGTGATTAGATTTTAATTTCATGATTATGGAGTATCAATTATCGTTAACAAGGTCTAAAGTTAACTTCTAATTATTTCTAACAAGAGGATAAGATAGTATTCTTCCTATTTCAAAGTTATTGTAAATTACTTTCTAAGTTAAAGAGCAAGTCTTTCCATCTTTTTTCTTTCATGCTCTCTTATCTTATCTATCTGATGTTGTTTAACAAAAGTATTTGGATATAGAACATTGAGTCTCTTTAGTTTTAAACCATCCCCTTCATTGAAACTGTGTCGTCTAGCTTTGTTCATTTATTAAATTTAACTGAAACATATTAATTATGGGAACCTCACAATCATCAATGGTGTTGGGTTAACCACTCAAGTAAACCAAATTAGGAACTCATT